>NW_026847882.1:18472334-18751053 GCF_025583915.1 Anolis sagrei ordinatus | reverse complement strand
TCCAGACCCTTGATCATTTTAGTCGCCCTCCTCTGGACACATTCCAGCTTGTCAATATCTCTCTTGAATTAGCAACAAAAGTTGCTAATTAGGAAGGTTGAGAACCACTGCTCTAGAACATAGCCATATAGCCCGAAAAATCCTACAACAACCCAATACTCATATAGATTTCTATCTCCTTAACTGCTAAATATCACATCACTTATGCTGGTAAAGAAAATTGGCTATATAGTACCAATGTATGTGTTGGCAGTTAAGGAGATAGAAATCTGTATGAGATGCTTGACAAGATGTTTGCTGTTGCTACTGTTCTAAATGTAAGAATCCATGAATTCCAGTTATGTGGATTTTTTTTCTATTCACTCGGTCTCCTGCCAAGATTGTAGCAATAATATGGATTAAGCAATACCAGGTGATTCAATTATGAGCAGGAAAGTGTTTTTGAGACAACAATCAGGTTATTGTGCAGCCAAGAAAAGTAGAAGCCTAATCTTTTTAGAACAGGATACGTTTGTTTATGCAGCTAGGCAACACTCAATACATAGATTACATACCCTCGTTACCATCGCGTTGGGAAAGCAGGCTTAGGTTAATTAAACCTTTTGGGTAGATGGCAACCAGTAAATTGTTTTAAATGCACACAGATACGTACACCATTGGACAATTTTAGCTCCGGGATTCTAGGAATAAGAGCAGGAGGAAGAGAAAGCGTCATTTCATAGACAATGTTAAGGCACATAGAGTGTAGATCCGTCAAAGAATGGCACACATTTCCTGGTGCACCCAAGCACAGTTTTCTGTCAGCAAGCTGTTCTGGCAGGTAACCAATTATCCCATTACAATGTTTTAGCGGCTTCGGCAGAATCACATTTTCCTTCTCCAAAATGAGGTATAATGTGAATAATTTGGGACCAAGAGCCTTTCTGAAAAGCCACATTTTCGCAGCTTGCCATTCTCATGCTACTTCTACAATGCAGTGGGGAAGGAACTCAAGAGTTCTCCATAAAACACAAGCAAATACCTCGGGAAGTCTGACTGTTGTCATGTCAGGAGCAGCTTGAGAAACTGCAAGTCGCTTCTGGTGTGAGAGAATTGGCCGTCTGCAAGGACGTTGCCCAGGGGACGCCCGGATGATTTGATGTTTTTATCATCCTTGTGGGAGGCTTCTCTCTTGTCCCCGCATGAGGAGCTGGAGTTGATAGAGGGAGCTCATCTGCCTCTCCCCGGATTCGAACCTGCGACCTGTCGGTCTTCAGTCCTACCGGCACAGGGGTTTAACCCACTGCGCCACTGGGGGCTCCTGGGAAGTCTGACTGGCTACGGTGGTCCACACTCTTGTTACATCCCAAATAGATTACTGCAACGCGCTCTACATGGGGTTGCCTTTGTAGACTGTTCGGAAGCTTCAAATGGTCCAAAGGATGGCACCTAGTTTACTAACGGGAGCGGTGCTTAGGGAAAAAACTACTCCTCTGTTGCGTCAGCTCCACTAGCTGCCAATTTGCTACCGAGCACAATTCAAAGTACTGGCTTTAGCCTATAAAGTCCTAAACGATTCTGGCCCAGCTTACCTGGCTGAACGTATTTCCTACTATGAACCATCTAGGAGCTGGGGAGGCCCTGCTCTTGATCCCGCCTGCCTCACAAGTGTGATTGGCAGTGATGAAGGACAGGGCCTTCGCAGTGGTGGTCCCCAGGCTATGGAACTCCCTCCCCAGGGATAGTAGATTGCCCCCCCCCTCCTGAATTTCTGAAAAAAAGTAAAGACTTGGCTCTTTGAGCAAGCTTTTGAAAATGCAGCGGAATAGCTAACACGGAACTATGAATGGCGAACATGGAATGGCCAGACGATGTGACTGGATAATGTTTTTAACAGGATGACACCGATGATTATATGCTTTAACACTTTTTATTTATGTTTGATATTGTAATGTTGATTGTTTTTAATGGCACTTTTATGAATGCCTGACATCGAATAGTGCCAATCTGTAACCCGCCTTGAGTCGCCGTATGGCTGAGAAAGGTGGACTATAAACATCGTAAATAAATAAATAAATAAATAAATAAATAAATAAAGATCTAAGCAGGAAGCATAGTATTGTCTTCTTGCCTCCAGGTTTTCACAGATAAAACAAAGATATTGACACACACTGACCACCTAAATTATTATGCAAAGAAACTGTCATGGACATCTTGAAAAGTGTGGCCCTCCAATATGTTATTGCACTGCAAGTTCCATCAGCACGTACCAGCAAAGGAAATGGTAAGGAATGGTGGTAGTTACAGTTCAGCAACATCATAAAATCATAGAGTTGGAAGAGACCTTGTTGGCCATCCAGTCCAACCCCCTGCCAAGAAGTAGGAGAACCGCATTTAGAGCATCCCAAGATATGGCCATCCAGCCTCTGCTTAAAAGCCTCCAAAGAAGGAGACTCCCTCCACCACACCCCAGGGCAGAGAGTTCCACTGCTGGGCAATTCTCACACTTAGGAAGTGCTTCCTCATGTTCAGGTGGAATCTTCTTCTCTGTAGTTTGAAGTCATTGCTCCATGTCCTAGTCACCAGGGCAGAAGAAAACAAGCCTGCTCCCTCCTCCTTATGACACCATTTCACATATTTATACATGACTAGCCGTCTCTCCTCCCTATGTCTTTCCTTCACAAGGTTTGTTGTGAGTTTTCTGGACTGTATGTCCATGTTCCAGAAGCCTTCCCTCCTGACATTTTGCCTGCATCTATGGCAAGCATCCTCAGTCACTGTGAGGCCTCACAACCTCTGAGGATCCCTGCCATAGATGCAGGCAAAACATCAGGAGAGAATGCTTCTGGAACATGGCCATACAGCCTGGAAAACTCACAACAAACCAGTGATTCCAGCCATGAAAGCCTTCGACAATAGATTTCCCTCACATATTTATACATGGCTATCATGTCTCCTCTCAGCCTTCTCTTCTTCAGGCTAAATATGCCCAGCTCTTTAAGCCACTCCTCATAGGGCTTGTTCTCCAGACCCTTGATCATTTTAGTCGCTCTCCTCTGGACATGTTCCAGCTTGTCAACATCTCCCTTTAATTGTGGTGCCCAGAACTGGACATAGTATTCCAGGTGTGGTCTGACCAAGGCAGAATAGAGGAGTAGCATGACTTCCCTGGATGTAGACACTATACTCCTAAATATGCAGGCCAAAATCTCATTGGCTTTTTAAGCTGCTGCATTCCATTGTTGGCTCATGTTTAAGTTGTTGACCACAAGGACTCCAAGATCTTTTTCACACATACTGCTCTCGAGCCACGCATCCCCCATTCTGTATCTTTACATTTCATTTTTTTCTGCTGGAGTGGAGTATCTTGCATTTGTCCTTGTTGAACTTCATTTAGTTAGCTTTGGCTCATCTTTCTAATCTGTTAAGATCGTTTTGAATTTTGCTCCTGTCTTCTGGAGTATTGGCTCTCCCTCCCAATTTGTGTCATCTGCAAACTTGATGAAGATGTAAAGAATTATCGACCTATTTCTCTACTAAATTTCGACTACAAAATATTTACAAATATTCTGGCAGAAAGATTAAAATCGTATCTCAAAGATTGGATAAAAGAGGGTCAAACAGGTTTCTTACCTCAAAGAAACATCAAATACAATGTTAGAACTTTACTTGACATACTGGAATATTATGAAGCAAATAACCAAAAAGAACTGGCATTGATGTTTATAGATGCTGAAAAAGCCTTTGATAGTGTAAATTGGAACTTAATAATATTTTTATTAAAAGAAATGGACGCTGGATACCACTTTATTAATGCAATTCAAGCTATTTACACAAAGCGAGAAGCTACAATAGTTATAAATGGACAAGAAGACAAGAAAATTAGAATACAAAAAGGAACAAGACAAGGATGCCCCTTATCACCTCTGTTTTTCATTATGACTTTGGAGATATTATTAAATAACATAAGAGAAGACAACAAACTAACTGGAATGAAAATAAGGAAAGGTAACCATAAGATAACTCCTCCATTACCCACCTTCGATGGTGCCGCCCTATCTCCATCGACCAGTGTTAAGAGCTTAGGTGTCATCCTGGATTCACAGCTGAAAATGGAAGCTCAGGTCGCTGCTGCCAGCAAACAGGCCTTTTTCCATCTACGACAAGCGAGGTAACTGGCACCCTACCTATCTGACGAGGCTCTGGCAACTGTCATCCATGCCACGGTCACGTCTAGGCTGGACTATTGCAACGCCCTGTATGTTGGCTTTCCGATGTCTACGACCTGAAAGCTTCGTATTGTTCAGAATGCGGCAGCCAGGCTGCTCACAAGAACGCCCATGAAATGCCATATAACACCAGTGCTGCAACATTTACATTGGCTTCCAACTGAGTACCGTGGTCTGTATAAGATGCTAGTTCTGACCTTTAAAACTCTTTACGGCCAGGGTCCATCGTACCTTAGGGACCGCCTCTCCTTCTCCCATCATCGGAGGTCGCAACGACCAGCCCAACGTGACTTACTCCATATACCGGGTCCTAGAGAAGTGCACTTGGAAAGGACCAGGCGCAGGGCTTTTTCTATTTCTGCCCCTGCCTTGTGGAATTCCTTGCCGCCCTACATGAGAGCCATGCGTGACTTAGGGCCTTTTACTCTCGCACTTAAGACCTGGCTTTTTACTAGAGCATTCGATCTCTGTTAATTTTTAATTTTTGTATGTATGTATTTTATCTTTTATAATTTAGCTGTAAATCGCCTGGAGCATTCTCGGATGGAGGGCAATTAATAAGTTATTAAATGATGATGATGATAAAAGCATTTGCAGACGATATGGTCTGCATAGTGGAAAACCCAAGGGAAAATATAGAGAACTGGCTAGAAACAATTGAAGAATTTGGCAAAGTTTCGGGCCTAAAAATAAACAAATTAAAAACAAAATTTTAACAAAAACATACAACAAAAACATCAAACTGAACTTCAAGAAAAAACTGGAATTCAAATAACGAAAAAAGTCAAATACCTTGGCATTATCTCGACATCCAAAAATTCCCAACTTTTGAAAAATAATTATGAAGCTAAATGGAAAGAGATAAAAAAAGGACCCAGCTTGTAACTCTATTTTAAAAATAGATCAGATTAGTTTGGCATAAGTTGTGTTTGATGAATCCATGTTGACTATTAGCAGTGACTGTATTCATTTCTAAGTGTTTGCAGACCACTTCCTTTATGATCTTTTCCAGAATCTTGCCTGGTATATAGTCTGCATGATTTGATCTGAATTACTGAACTTCCGAATGCGAATGCAAAGTATGATTCATTCACTGATATTTCTTTTAAAAGCTCTCATTCCAAAAAGCTACTTGCGTCACTTAAAACAGTCCAGCCAGTCAGGTCTGACTACTAAGATGCATGGATGTCAAACACTTTTCTTTTTCAGACATTTCCCTTTTTTTCATTGTTCTTTCTTTTTCTGTCACCTCCGTCTTGGCTGCTTCCTTTGTTTTGAAAGGGGAAAACACTTGTCTGACAAAACTACAACAAAAGCGACTCACTTCCAGCAAACCTAGCAGTGTTTGCAGTGTGAAGTTATTATTGTGGGTTGAAGTCACTTCCAAGCTGTAATTATTGTTGTACGAATTCAACCATTGACAGGAACTCTGGGGAAATGATAGGAATGAGTTCATATCTGGTTTTGTATGCTTGCTTTAATGTGAAATTGCAACCACTGATCCATAGCTTTGCTACATAACTTTTTTGGGGTACAAATGATTGAATAGTGCAGCAAAATGCTGCAGTTTTGAGTGCTCAAGACCTAGATCTACATGTGTGCTTTCATGCAGCCTTTCAACTGATTATGTTCCCATGAATTCCACTAATTCAATAGGATTTACCATTCAGCAGCGGAGTCATTGGGTCTACTTCAGCAGGGCTTAGCCATTAGAATTAACCCTCTTTGTTCAGAACAGTGTGCAAATATTTGAAATAAATAAATAAAATAAATATTGTACTATGCTAATAATATAATATATTGTATGTACTAGCTGTCCCCTGCCACGCGTTGCTGTGGCCCAGTCTGGTGATCTGGAAAAGAAAGTAATGAGAAAGTGTGTTCCAGTGTGTTCTGTTGGTCATGGAAGTCCTGTATGCCATGTTTGGTTCAATTCCATCATTGGTGGAGTTCAGAATGCTCTTTGATTGTAGGTGAACTATAAATCCCAGTAACTACAAATCCCAAATGTCAAGGTATATTTCCTCCAAACTCCATCCGTGTTTATATTTGGGCATATGGAATATTTGTTTGGTCCAGATTCATCATTGTTTGAGTCCACAGTACTCTCTGGATGTAGGTGAACTACAACTCCCAAACTCAAGGTCAATGCCCACCAAACCCTTCCAGTGTGTTCTGTTGGCCATGGAAGTCCTGTATGCCATGTTTGGTTCAATTCCATCATTGGTGGAGTTCAGAAAGCTCTTTGATTGTAGGTGAACTATAAATCCCAGTAACTAAAAATCCCAAATGTCAAGGTCTATTTCCTCCAAACTCCATCTGTGTTCATATTGGGGCATATGGAATATTCGTGCCAAGTTTGGTACAGATCCATTATTGTTTGAGTCCACAGTGCTCTCTGGATGTGGGTGAACTACAATTCCCAAATCCAAGGTCAATGTCCACCAAACCCTTCCAGTTTTTTTCTGTTGGTCATGGGAGCCCTATGTGCTAAGTTTGGCCCAATTCCATCATTGGTGGAGTTCAGAATGCTCTTTGATTGTAGGTAAACTATTAATCCCAGCAATGACAATTCCCAAATGACAAAATCAATTTTTTTTGAGTGGAGGACATACATTGGGTTGTTAGGTGTCTTGTGTCCAAATTTGGTGTCAATTCCCCCAGTGGTTTTTGAGTTCTGATGGTATCACAAACGAACATTACATTTTTATTTATACAGAAGATATATATCCTGTAAGCCGCTCTGCGTCCCCTTTGGGTTGAGAAGGGCGGCATACAAATGTCATAAATAAATAAATAAATAAATAAATAAATTGTAGTGTTCCTTAAAACCTAGACAATTGACATTTGTATGAACACACTCAACTCAGCTGTTAAGGTAAAGGTAAAGGTTTTCCCCTGACATTAAATCGAGTCGTGTCCGACCCTGGGAGGTGAAGCTCATCTCCATTTCTAAGCCAATGAACCGACATTGTCCATAGACACCTCCAAGGTCATGTGGCTGGCATCACCAACCAAGATCCGGAGGGCGGGGAGGCGGGGTCGCAGTGGTCTATAGAGATTCCATCCATCTGACCAGGAGTCCCATCCCGCAGTCAACAAATTTTGAATGCGTCCACCTGAGGGTGGGTGACCGGGACAGAATAGGGATTCTGTTAGTGTACCGTCCACCTCGCTGCACTACAATCTCCCTACCTGAGCTAGCGGGTGTAGTCTCGAGCCTGGCGTTGGAGTCTCAACGGCTTCTCATGCTGGGAGACTTCAATATCCATGCCGAGGCGACCCTCACAGGAGCGGCTCAGGACTTCATGTCTGCCATGGCAACCATGGGGCTGTCCCAACAAATATCTGGCCCCACCCACTGTGCTGGACATACATTGGACTTGGTTTTCTGCCAGGGATGGGAGCAGGGTGGCGGTGTGGAGGAGTTGTCCACCTCTCCGTTGCCATGGACCGACCACTTCCTGATCAGATTTAGGCTCACTGCGCCCCCTAACCTCTGCAAAGGTGGAGGACCCACTAAGTTGGTCCGCCCCAGGAGGCTTATGGATCCGAATGGATTCCTGACGGCTCTTGGGGATTTTCCCGCCACCTCGGTAGGTGACCATGTCGAGGCCTTGGTCGCTCTCTGGAGAGATGGCCAGGGCAATTGACATGATCGCTCCGGAACGTCCCCTCTCAAGTAGCCGAGCTAAACCAGCTCCTTGGTTTACTGAGGAGCTGGCAGTGATGAAGCGAAGGAAGAGGGAACTAGAGAGCGTGTGGCGTTCGGACCTGAGCGAGTCAAATCGAACACGGTTTGTGTCCTTTCTAAGGGCATATGCCGCGGCAATAAAAGCCGCAAAGAAAACTTTCTTTGCGGCCACTATTGCGTCTGCAAAAAACCGTCCGGCGGAGTTGTTTCGGATTGTCAGAGGTCTTTTAACTCCCGCCACCTCAGGCGGGAGCCCTGACAATTCGGTCACGCGCTGCGAAGCATTTGCTCGGTTTTTTGCAGACAAAGTCGCTTTGATCCGTTCTGGGCTGGACACCATGTTAAATGCAGTCTCTGAGGTTGTGACACGAGCACCTGCTTGTCCTATTTTGATGGATTCTTTTCAGTTTGTGAAGCCCGAGGATGTGGACAAGATACTTGGAGGAATGAGGCCCACCACGTCCATCCTAGACCCCTGCCCATCCTGGCTTCTGAAGGAGGCCAGAGGGGGATTGGCCGAGTGGGTAACGGTGGTGGTTAACGCCTCCCTTCGGGAAGGCAAGATTCCAGCGAGCTTAAAACAAGCTATTATAAAACCGCTGTTGAAGAAACCATCATTGGACCCCACTAAATTTGACAACTTTCGGCCTGTTTCCAATCTCCCCTTTTTGGGCAAAGTCATGGAAAGCGTGGTGGCCTCACAACTCCAGGTATTCTTGAGAGACACGGATTATCTGGATTCGGCACAGTCTGGTTTCAGACCGGGACATGGAACTGAGACGGTCTTGGTAGCCTTAGTGGATGATCTGCGCTGGGAGCTAGACAGGGGGAGTGTGTCCCTGTTGGTGCTCCTGGACCTCTCAGCGGCCTTCGATACCGTCGACCACGGTATCCTTCTGGGGCGCCTTGCGGAAATGGGCCTCGGGGGCACTGTTCTGCAGTGGCTCCGGTCATTTCTGGAGGGCCGCACCCAGAAGGTGTTATTGGGGGACACCTGTTCAACACCACAGCCTTTGACTTGTGGGGTTCCACAGGGCTCTATACTGTCCCCCATGCTGTTTAACATCTACATGAAGCCGCTGGGTGAGATCATCCGGAGTTTCGGGGTGCGGTGTCATCTGTACGCAGATGATGTCCAACTCTGTCACTCCTTCCCACCTGCTACTAAGGAGGCTGTCAAGGTCCTGAACCGGTGCTTGGCCGCTGTGACGGTCTGGATGAGGGCGAACAAATTGAAATTATCCAGACAAGACAGAGGTACTCCTGGTCAGTCGCAAGGCCGAACGGGGTATAGGGTTACAGTCTGTGCTGGATGGGGTCGCACTCCCCTTGAAGGCGCAGGTTCGCAGCTTGGGTGTGATCCTGGATTCATCGTTGAGCCTGGATCCCCAGGTTCAGCGGTGACCAGGGGAGCATTTGCACAGCTCAGGCTCGTGCGCCATCAGATTAATAACTGGGGCGACTTACAGGGAGCGGTCAACCCCCCTGTTTAAGGAGCTCCACTGGCTGCCATTTATTTTCCAGTCCCAATTCAAGGTGCAGGTCATCACCTATAAAGCCCTAAACCAGTGGTTCTCAACCTGTGGGTCCCCAGATGTTTTGGCCTTCAACTCCCAGAAATCCTAACATCTGGAAAACTGGCTGGGATTTCTGGGAGTTGTAGGCCAAAACACCTGGGGACCCACAGGTTGAAAACCACTGTCCTAAACGGTTTGGGACCCGCCTACCTTTGTGACCGTATCTCCCTCCATGAACCAGCTCGGGCCCTCCAATCTTCTGGGGAGGCCCTTCTCTTGCCCCTGCCAGTTTCACAAGCTCACCTTGTAAGCACAAGGAAGAGACTTTTTCCTCTATGGCCCTCCGACTCTGGAACTCATTACCTGGAGAGATTAGGAAACTCCTACCCTAGAAACCTTCAAAAAGAACCTTAAAACCTGGCTCTTCTGCTGCGCCTTTGGTGAGTAGGTATACAACCTCACACTATTGCTTAGCCTCAATGTTTTGTCATTGGAGTCTATGTCCCCCCCCCTCCCCTTGTGGGAAAGTTTGATTCCACAACCCCCGTTTTAATGAGCCCCCTCCACAAATAACCTGCTTCTCCTTTATCTCACCTGAGTTTTTAATCAGTTTTTAATTATTTTTTCTTTTAATCATTACATGTAGCCCGCCCATTATCACTGTGATTGTGTTTATTGTAATTTTATATTGTTACACATTCATATGTTTTCTGTAATCATAATGCTGTTGTTTATTGTTTGCATTTTCGGTTTTATTTTGCTGTAATTTGTTGTTTGGGCTTAGCCTCATGTAAGCTACCCCGAGTCCCCATTGGGGAGATTTATTTATCGTGTCATCTGCAACCAGAACATTGTATTACATTTCTAACAGAACAAAACAAACAAACAAACACACACGCACGCACACACACACACACACACACACACACATATATATCCCACAAATTTTGCAAACTTGGTAGCTGGTTAAATGTCCTTTGGCCACTTGGAGTGCCTCTGGTGTCGCCGCAAGGAGGTCCTCCATTGTGCATGTGGCAGGGCCCAGGCTGCATTGCAGCAGGTGGTCAGTGGTTTGCTCTTCTCCACACTCACATGTCGTGGATTCAACCTTGTAGATCCAGAAGCAACCAGAGATTGGGGAGATGGTGGCAGGGTATAAATAAAGATGATGATGATGATGATGATGATGATGATGATGATGATGATGATATTAAGGTTGGCTTTAAGCCCATCTTTCAATCTCTTTTCATGTCCACCAACATTCTGTTTCCCATTCTTGGGTTGGGAGTATAGTAACTGCTTTGGGGGATGGTGATCGGGCATTCGGACAATGTGGCCAGACCAGCGGAGTTAATGGTGTAGGAGCATCACTTCAGTGCTGGTGGTCTTTGCTTCTTCCAGCATGCTGACATTTGTCTGCCTGTCTTCACAAGAGATTTCCAGGATTTTTTGGAGGCAACCCTGATGGAATCATTCCAGGAGCTGAATGTGACGTCTGTAGACAGTCCACGTTTCACAGATGTATAGCAAGGTTGGGAGGACAATAGCTTTATAAACAAGCACCTTGGTATCCCTACGGATGTCCCGGTCCTCAAACACTTTCTGCTTCATTCGGAAAAAAGCTGCACTCGCAGAGCTCAGGCAGTGTTGTATTCCAGTGTCAATGTTGACTTTTGTGGAGAGGTGGCTGCCAAGGTAGATATTTATTTATTTATTTATTTATTTATTTATTTATTTATTTATTTATTTATTGTGTCATCCGCAACCAGAATATTGTATTACATTTCTAACAGAACAAACAAACAAACAGATAAAAAAACACACAAATTTTGCAAACTTGGTAGCTGATTAAATGTCCTTTGACCAGTATCTGGCCACTTGGAGTGCCTCTGGTGTTGCCGCAAGAAGGTCCTCCATCGTGCATGTGGCAGGGCTCAGGTTGCATTGCAGCAGGTGGTCAGTGGTTTGCTCTTCTCCACACTCGCATGTCGTGGATTCAACTTTGTATCCCCATTTCTGAAGGTTGGCTCTGCATCTCATGGTGCCAGAGCGCAGTCTGTCCAAGTCGCCCAGTCCTCTGTGTGCCCAGGGGGGAGTCTCTCATCTGGTATCACCCACGGATTGAGGTGCTGGGTTTGAGCCTGCCACTTTTGAACTCTCGCTTGCTGAGGTGTTCCAGCGAGTGTTTCTGTAGAACTAAGAAAACTATTTCTTGAGTTAAGTCGTTGACATGCTGGCTGATACCCAAACAGGGGATGAGCTGGAGTTGTCTCTGCCTTGGTCCTTTCACTATTGGCTGCAACTTCCCAGCGGATTTCAGGTGGTGCAATACCGGCTAAGCAGTGTAATTTCTCCAGTGGTGTAGGGCGCAGGCACCCCGTGATAATGCGGCATGTCTCATTAAGAACCACATCCACCGTTTTAGTGTGGTGAGATGTGTTCCACACTGGGCATGCATACTCAGCAGCAGAGTAGCATAGCGCAAGGGCAGATGTCTTCACTGTATCTGGTTGTGATCCCCAGGTTGTGCCAGTCAGCTTTCGTATGATATTGTTTCTAGCACACATTTTTTGTTTGATGTTCAGGCAGTGCTTCTTGTAGGTCAGAAGCCTTGCAGCATGCCAAGGTAGCTGAAATGATCAACATTTTCTAATGTTACACCATTAAGCTGTATTTCTGGCATTGGAGAAGGATTGGCTGGTGACTGCTGGAAGAGCACTTTGGTTTTCTCGATGTTCAATGACAGACCGAGCTTCTTGTATGCTTTTTGAGTTTTGTGGAGAGGTGGCTGCCAAGGTAGCAGAAATAGTCAACCTTTTCTAAGGTTGGCTTGACGTGTCTTCTTCTTGTAGGCTTGTGATTGTACCATCATACAGCTTTCTTCTCCTGTATGATGTTGACATCTTTTGTCCGAGGAAGAAATCAATGGAGCTTTGAACACTTTCATGATCTATTTTGTGCCAATTTCGTTGGATTTTGCTGACAAAAACTTCTAACGCAATTGGATTCCCCGCAATTTCTTCGTTGTCATGAGTTATTCCTCCTATGAACAGAATCCCAGTGGAAAGGAGGAAATTGCTGTCAAGCATGACTCACGGATCATGTATTCATAGTTTTGACTGCCTAGATTGGAACTCCCTCCTATCCGTCCATTATTGCATTAGCAGTGTGTTTTCCCAACTCTGTAATTTCATAATTTAAATTTTAAAAGTAATTGAATGCCAAATTAAACTCCTTGAGATATGATGAAGTGAATGGATACACTGACCATTTCTGCTAGTCTGGTGCCCTCCATATATATTGAACTGCACCTCCCATAATTCTAGAAAACGGCACATAGGAAGAGCGCACTGGTCATTCTCATCATGTCTAGTTGGCTGTGACCTAAATCCAACTGCTCATTCCAGCTAGAGTAAACCCATTCAAGCAATTGATAAATCATATGTGTAGGAGTCCCATTATCTCAGTGGGTCAACTTTAAATATGAGCAGTAATTGGGTTTACAATCTCAGAGTTACACTGCAGTTTTGCTATCTTGAAACTACAATACATCTCTGTATTTATGAATATTTCAGCCAAAATACAACCCATTTTAGGGCCCACTGGTGGCACAATGGGTTAAATCTCTGAGTTGCTGAACTTGCAGGTCAGTGGTTCAAATCCATGGGATGTGGTGAGCTCCCGCTGTTAACTCTAGCTTCTGCCAATCTAACTGTTTGAAAACATGCAAATGTGAGTAGATCAATATGTATCACTTCGGCAGGAAGGTAACGGTGCTCCATACAGTCATGCAATCATGCTGGCCACACAACCTAGGAGGTGTCTATGGACAACGCCAGCTCTTTGGCTTAGAAATGGAGATGAGCACCAGCCCCCAGAGTCAGACAAGACTGGACTTAGGTCAGGGTAAACCTGCTCATATTTAAAGCTGACCCACTGAGATAATGGGACACCTACAAGTATTTATTCATGATTTATCAATTGCTTGAGTGGATTTACTCTTACCCCCACGGATTCAAACCGCCAACCTTCCGGTCATCAAGTTCTGCAGCTCAGCAGTTTAATCCGCTGCACCATCGCGGCCCAATACCATATAAAAGTATTAATTTAAGTTTACTTATCCATGCATTTCTTGATAAAATGAACATTTTGCCCACACTCTTCAAACATAAGTTATTTTATGATGCACTTTATAAGCCTCCCTTCTTCTCTTCTTTTTATGACATGCATCAATACCCCCCACTTCTTTTTAATCATATCAAAACTGCTTGACAGCTATGATTAAAATTCAAACTTGAATCTCAAAATTGCTTACATTTACAGATCGTCTCTTTCTTTCATCGCTCCCACAACTCAAATATAGAGTTTTGGATGTCTTTTAAATGTCAAGTTTTCCTGCCTTCAAATAATAGGGCCTCCAGAAAGGGATACTTTCATCCCTAGCGAGGAGATACTCCTTGTGGGAGTGCCGCTTTGCCTTCACTTATGCCAAACTTGTATTCTCTCCATTGTTGGCCGTACTTTCAGTCTGTTCCTACTACACAGCCATAGCATTAAGATTTCATTGTATGGAATTCTGGCATTCTGGTAAAAATTCTAAAAAAAATCATCTCCTCAAACCAAGCATGAGCAAACTGGACTCATTACTGAGCCTGGAACCCCAGGTCTCGGCGGTGGCTGGGAGAGCTTTTGCACAATCAAAACTTGTGCGCCAGCTGCACCCATACCTTGGAAAGTCTGATCTGGCCACAGTGGTCCACGCTCTTGTCAAATCCTGAATAGATTACTGCAATGCGCTCTACATGGGGTTGCCTTTGAAGACTGTTTGGAAACTTCAATTAGTCCAACAGGAGGCGGATAGATTACTTACTGGAGCGTCATACAGGGAGCATACCACCCCCATTATGTTACCTCCAATGGCTGCTGATCCAATTCCAAGCACAATTCAAATTGCTGTTTTTGACCTATAAAACCCTATACGGCTCCAGTCCAGCATACCTGTCAGAACATATCTCCTTCTATGTCCCACCTTGGAGTTTAGGCTCTTCTGGAGAGGTCCTGCTCTCGGCCTCACCTCTGTCTCAAACATGCTTGGCGGGGACGAGGGACAGGGCCTTCTCAGTGGTGGCCCCTCGCCTGTGGAACTCACTCTCCGGGGAAATTATGTCATCTTCATCCCTCCTCACCTTTAGAAAAAAGTTAAAAACATGGATGTGGGACCAGGCCTTCGGGTAATTAAGTGGACAATGACAATAACAATGTTGACAATGGCTTGGAAATGGATTATGGATAAGTTTGATGGAGCATCCAACCACAGTTTCGGGCTAATAATGGCCACCAGAGTGGTAATTCTTAGTACATATTAATTGTATTGTTTTAATGTTTTAAACTATTTATAATTATTGACTGTTTGTTTTTATTATTTATATATTGAGGCATCGAATTGCTGCCGATTGGAAGCCGCCCTGAGTCCACCCCCAGGGGGTTGAGAAGGGTAGGGTACAAATATTTGAAATAAATAAATAAACAACTTCAGCCCTCCAGATGTTTTGGACTTCAAGTCCCACAATTTCTGGCCTTTGGCCCCATCCTTTTCCCCCTCAGCCACTTAAGCCATGCCCACCCTAAACGTTAAATTGCGGAATTCCATCAGAAGCTGTCATGGAAGTTAAAGTGGAATCAGAGTACTATAATTGTGTAGTATAAGTATAGCTGGGTCTTCCTGTTAAGGCTTGGAAAAACGACAGCAGGCTGGGTGTTGATGTTTGGTTTCTTACCTCTTGTCTCAGGAAGGGGCTTGCACTAAACTCGACGAAGACATCTTGGACATTCCGCTGGACGACCCTGATGCCAACGCGGCGGCTGCCAAGATCCAGGCCAGTTTCCGTGGGCATATGACCAGGAAGAAGATCAAAGGAGGAGAAATAGACCGCAAAGGCAAGGACGCCGAGTGCACGAGCAGCACCCGTGCAGGGGACCTACGCAACGGAGACTAAGTATGGCCAGGTATGGATGCAGAGCATGCTTGCTTGTGCCAGGCAGGTGTGAAATGGAACGGGTTAGTTCATATGTTTTTTTTTAAAAAAAATAATTGTTGCATTATTGTTTTATCCCACTCCTCCCCTCCCCTCCTTGTACATGCAATTCATACATCAAACTACAGAAGATACTTTTGAAATATCAATCTCAGTCTTAATTTTTCCACTCCACATCTTAGCACATTCTCTAAGTAATTCTTAACTGGTTCCCACAACCTTTTAGTTATTGTAACCTTTTCAATTTTATCTTTATGTTTCCAAATACAATTTGTTATTTATTTATTTATTTACGATATTTATATGCCATCCTTCTCACCCTGAAGGGGACTCAGAGCAGCTTACAAGTAAAAAGTAAATACAGTATATTATATTATTACCGTAGCACAATATTAATATTATATATTACATTGTACTATAACATTATACTGTAATATTATTAGTAATATTACATTTAATATAAAATATATAATTATAATATATTATTATTAGTAGTATATTGTATTACATTATAATATTATCAATATTATATGTATATACAATATATTATATTGTATTGTATTGTATTGTATTGTATTGTATTGTATTGTATTATAAGCACAGTGCAGGAGACAAGATGGAACTGCCTTCCTGGCCCCTCTCTTCACTCTGATCTCAGAGCAGTGGTTGGTGCTGGGGGGGGGGGGGGCTCCCAACAAATGACACTGGAGGCAAGATGGAACTGCCTCCATGGCCCCTCTCTTTATGCATGTGTTATTTCCACATTTAACATATTAACTATATAAGGTAAAGGTTTTCCTCTGACCATTAAGTCTAGTCATGTCCGACTCTGAGGGTTGGTGCTCATCTCCATTTCTAAGCCGAAGAGCCGGCATTGTCCATAGACACCTCCAAGGTCATGTGGCCAGCATGACTTCATGGAGCGCTGTTACCTTCCCACCGGAGCAGTACCTATTAATCTACTCACATTTGTATGTTTTCGAACGGCTAGGTTGGCAGAAGCTGAGGCTAACAGTGGGAGCTCCCCCTGCTCCCCATATTTGAACCTTCAACCTTTTGGTCAGCAAGTTCAGCAGCTCAGCGCTTTAACCCACTGCACCACCAGGGGCTCCTATACTTATATTGTGCTGGCACAACTGTGCCAGAAGCTAAATTTTCTTTTTTCTATGCATGGTTAGTTTGCACGTGTTTCTGTTAGCCAGGCATTTTGCAGTTAAGCAGCTTCCTCCAGGCTGCAGTCATAGGCTAGCAGACTGCCTATCATCGTTGGGGCTTTTGGAACCGCCCTTTTCCCCAGGTTCAGGAGGGAAAAGGGGGACAGTTTGTTCAGTCTTACAGTTTGAAGCCCAACTAGAGAACGTGTGAGTTTTTCCCTCTTGTAGAAAAGCTTCATTTCTTACAAGCTTGGCTGCGGAAGACAATTCTCACAGCTTTACTAAGAAATACAGCACAGCCCTTGTTGGGTTAAAGAAACAGATCCACAGCATTCGTGGAAAAAATCCAAAGGACTCCAGCTGGAAAATCTTCAGAGTTTTAGCCGGTAAGGTCTACTTGGGTACCCATAAAACAGATTGGAACCGGGAATAGGGCCCCACGCCAGCTAAGCCTAAAAGATAGATTGCCCAGGGAGGGGTCAAAAGGATTTCCCTCATAGAAGAAAGAAACAGTTCATGAAGCTAGTTTCCTGTTCATTGTGGACAAATTAAGAAATATTTGGTTGATTTGTTGAAGATATAAGAAGTATTTGACTGATTTGTTGCACCAGTAAAGAACTTTGTTAAACATTCCAAGCTTCTAAAGACTTTGTATAGGGAAATTCATAGGGCCTCTCAGCCGAGGTACCCCAGCGTCCCGCTGGGCACATAAAGATCAGGTCCTGTCAATAGACAATTGCTACAGGCCCAGCGTGTGACAGCACATATATAGACATATACACACAAACACAAACACACACACACTTATGCCAATTAGTGTCCATTTTGTTTTATCTTTCCAACCCTTCACTAAAGCAATTTGTGCACACGCTATTAATGTGTCAACCCATTTTTCTTTTTTGTATAATCTTCACTCCTGTTATCCTTGCATGTAGAATATTTCTATTAACTATTACTATTTGTAAATTTAACATTCTATTGATTTCTCCTTCAATCATTCTCCAATATTCTTGCATTCAATTGCATTCCCAAATCATGTGATTAAACACTCTTTGTTCATGACCATGCCGACACCTGTCCTTTATCTCTGGTAAAAAAAACAACAACCCAGGGATTGGCAATCTTGTTAAATTTCTTTATTCTAAGGTTCTTAAATCAATTTGTCCATACATATTCAATTGCCAATGTTCTATTAACGGGATCGCTGTCTCTTTCCACTTTTTGTGGATACAGCCATGATCATTTATTATTACATGGAGCCTCCATGGTGCAAGGGGTTAAACCCTTGTGCCAGCAGAACTGCTGACCAATAGGTCAGCAGTTTAAATCTGGGGAGAGTGGGTTGAGCTCCCTCTGTCAGCTCCAGCTGCCCATGCAGGGACATGCAAGTAGCCTCCCACAAGGATGGTAAAAACATTAAACATCCAGGTGTCCCCTGGGCAACGTCCTTGAAGACGGACAATTCTCTCACACCAGAAATGACTTGCGGTTTCTCAAGTCGCTCCTGACATGAAAAATATATTTAATATTATTCCATATTTCATTTCATGTTGGACATCTAAGAATCTCAAACCTTACCTGGAATGCTGTGTCCACTACTGGGCACCATAGTTCAGGAAAGATATTAACAATTTGGAACATGTCCAGAGGAAGGCAAGCAAGATGATCAAAGGTTTGGAAGCCAAACCCTATGAGGAGTGGCTTAAGAAGCAGAGTATGTTTATCTTCAAGAAGATAAGGTTATAAGGGGTGATGACAGTGAAAGAGATGTCACAGCTTGAGCTCAGTTCTGTCAACTATCAAGTCCTTTGAAGAGCTGCTAGGGTTTCTCCTTACTGTTGGGAAGGGGAGGGAAGAAACCAAGACCACACTGAATGGGATCCCGAGAGCTGTGATTGTCCAATCCCTCTCCAATGCCAGAAATGCAGCTTAATGGTGTAACATTAGAAAATGTTGATCATTTCCGCTACCTTGGCAGCCACTGCTCCACAAAAGTCAACATTGACACTGAAATACAACACTGCCTGAGCTCTACGAGTGCAGCTTTTTTCTGAATAAAGCAGAGAATGTTTGAGGACCAGGACATCCATAGGGATGCCAAGGTGCTATTGTCCTCCCAACTCTGCTTTACGCCTGCGAGACGTGGACTATCTACAGACATCACATGCAACTCCTGGAATGATTCCATCAGCGCTGCCTCCGAAAATCCTGAAAATCTCTTGGGAAGACAAGCGGACAAATGTCAGCGTGATGGAAGAAGCAAAGACCACCAGCATCGAAGCGATGGTCCTCTGCCATCAACTCCGCTGGACCAGCCACATTGTTCAGATGCCGGACCACCGTCTCCCAAAGATGTTGCTCTACTCCAAACTCAAGATTGGGAAATGGAATGTTGGAGGACACAAAAAGAGATTTAAAGATGGGCTCAAAGCTAACTTTAAAAATTCTGGCATAGACACTGAGAACTGGGAAGCCCTGGCCCTTGAGCATAGAATTTGAAGAGGCATGAATGGAGGGTGAAAGAGGGAAATGTGCCAAGAGGAAGGCGCGTCAAGCCAACCCCGACCGGGACCACCTTCCACCTGGAATCTGATGCCCTCACTGTGGGAGAAGATGCAGATCAAGAATAGAGCTCCACAGTCACCTACGGACCCACCGCCAGAACACCGAACTTGGAGGACCATCATCCTCAGTCTATGAGGGATCACCTAATTAAATAAGTCTTTGAAGGGCAGCTACGGTTTCTTCTTACTTTTGGGAAAGGGAGAGAAGAAACCAAGACCACACGGAATGGGATCCTGAGAGCTGTGATTGGAAAAAGTATATTTTCTAAACTCCAGAAAAGCCCACCTCCACCTCTTCTCGAAATTGGCAATAAAAGTAGAATAACAATAAGGTATTAAATAATGAAGAACTGGTTGTCCTTTCCGTACGCCCAAAATTAGATGTGTAATTAGATCAGCCACTCGCACCACCAGCCCCTGTTCTTTTGCTGCTTTTAGCAAGTTATCATCAGCCTGTCTTCTCTCTTCAGCTGCCTGGAGAATTTTCTCCTGTTAAGGCGGTAGCAGGATAGGCTGCCTGCCTACTTGATGGGCTGCAGGGGAGTGGAAGGAGGTGGCTGCGCAAAGCAAGAGGAGATCGAAACAGAAATAGCAGGAGAAAAAATGGGTCAGAGTATGCTTGGCCCTGGCACACTGCGTGTCAACGTTAGGGGTTAGCATCCCCTCCAAATTCTCCGTCCAGCATGGCCACTGATTCAAGCTGTTGCCTTCCCAAAAAGTAACTCTGCGACTCTTTGCCCTGTGACTCTTTGCCCTTTGAGGCCATAGAACAAAATTGCACATGTTATGGCATGTTCGCTTGAAGACTGAGAAGTTACATGATCGTGTTGGAATGTGATGTAAACTGACATTTTTAGAGATGTTTCTCCACCTCTTCTTCTCCTCATGAGTCCTCTCTTGACCTTCCAAGATGTAGCTAGGATAGAGCAGCACTCTGAGTAACTTTACTATCTTAAAATGGAGTTGTTGCAATAAAGCTTAGCTTCTTTCTCCAGGCCTTAGATCAGGATCTCTAACCACATCATCATCATCATCATCATCATCATCATCATCATCATCATCATCTTTAATTACTTATTAACCGCCCTCCATCCGAGATGCTCCAGGCGATTTACATAGCAGAAATTATACAGGATAAAACACATACATACAAATATTAAAATTAACATGGGTCAAATGCTCTAGTAAAAAGCCAGGTCTTAAGTGCTAGGATAAAATGCCCTAAGTCACGCATGGCTCTCAAATAGGGAGGCAAGGAATTCCATAAGGCAGGGGCAGAAATAGAGAAGGCCCTGCGTCTGGTGCTTTCCAAGTGCACTTCCCTAGGACCCGGCATATAGAGCAAATCGCGTTGGGATGGTCGTGGCGACCTCCGATGATGGGAGAAGGAGAGACGGTCTCTAAGATACAATGGACCCTGGCCATATAAAGTTTTAAAGGTCAGGACCAGCATCTTATACAAACCATGATACTCAATTGGGAGCCAGTGTAGATGCCGCAGCACTGGTATTATATGGCATTTCATGGGTGTTTTTGTGAGTAACCTGGCTGCAGCATTCTGGACAATACAGAGCTTTTGGGTCGTAGAAACAGGAAGGCCAACACACAAGGCGTTACAATAGTCTAACCTAGATGTGACCGTGGCATGGATGACTGTTGCCAGAGCCTCATCCAACAGGTAATGTGCCAGTTGCCTCGCTTGTCGTAGATGGAAAAAGGCCTGTTTGCTGGCAGCAGCGACCTGAGCCTCCATCGTCAGCTGCGAATCCAAAACGACACCTAGGCTCTTGATGGTAGGCGATGGAGATAGAGCAGCACCATCAAAGGTAGGTAACGGATGGGTCAGACCTATCGGACGGCCATGCCACAGGATCTCAGTCTTCGCCGGATTCACCTTCAGTCTGCTAGCACATAGCCAGTTCAACAAAGCCTCCAGGCATAAGGTGAAATTCTCAGGCATTGATGTTACTCCAGGCTCCAAGTGCAACAGGACTTGGGTGTCGTCCGCATGTTGATAGCAGTCCAGGCCGAATCTCCGAGCCAAACTGGCAAGGGGTCTAAAGTAGATGTTGAAAAGAAGAGGGGAGAGAATTGCACCTTGGGGTACCCTGCATAGGAGGGGGGAACTTTTGGAGACTTGGTCCATATATTCCACGCACTGACTCCGATTTTGGAGGAATGAATTGAACCAATTGAGGGCCTGACTGCGAACTCCGGACATGGCGAGACGGTGGATCATTAAATCGTAGTCAACGGTGTCAAACGCTGCGGTAAGATCGAGAAGTACCAGAAGCGCCGATCCGCTGCTATCAGACTGACGACGAAGTTCATCTGTAATAGCAACCAGGACTGTCTCCGTCCCATGACCCATGCGAAAACCTGACTGGAAAGGGTCCAGGCTAGCTGTGTCATCCAAAAATTGCTGCAATTGTCCCAATACAGCCTGCTCTATCACCTTACCTAAGAATGGAAGATTAGAGACAGGACGATAATTGGCAAGGGTCATAGGGTCCAGGTTGGGCTTTTCAACAAGGGACTGACCCTTGCTTCTTTTAGGTTATCCGGGAAAACCCCTTGTTCAAGAGAGCCATTGATTATATTGCTCAAAGGATCGAATAGTCCTTCCAGGCAGCTCTTAACCAGCCAAGCGGGGCACGGATCAAGGGAACAGGTGGTTGGCTTAGCAGCAGCCAGGATTCTGGTGACATCTTCCATGTCTAGCGGGATGAATCGATCAAAAATAGGCCCACTAAGCGGCCACAGAGTCTCCAGCTCACTCAAAGTGTCGGGTGTAGGGGGCAGTTCCTGCCGGAGCAAAGTGATTTTGCACTCTAACACAGGCATGGGCAAACTTGGGTCCTCCAGGTGTTTTGGGCTTCAACTCTCACAATTCCTAACAGCCGGTAGGCTGTTAGGAATTGTGGGAGTTGAAGTCCAAAACACCTGGAGGACCCAAGTTTGCCCATGCCTGCTCTAACAGATAGTCTTTTTTGAATTTCCAAACGGATGTAATATATAATATGAAATGAACCTCTTTCTGGTGCTCTCCTGATGTGAAGATGAACCAATGGATTCAATTGAGAAGATTATGAGATTCCACCTAAACAGTAGGCTGTTAGAAATTGTGGGAGTTGAAGTCCAAAACACCTGGAGGGCCCAAGTGTGCCCATGCCTGCTCTAACAGATAGTCTTTTTTGAATTTCTGGAGGGATGTCGTATATAATATGAAATGAACCTCTTTCTGGTGCTTTACTGATTTGAAGATGAACTAATCAATTCAATGGAGAAGATTATGAGAGTCCACCTAAAGAGTAAGCTGTAAGAAATTGTGGGAGTTGAAGTCCAAAATACCCAGAGGGCCCAAGTTTGCCCATACCTACTCTAACAGATAGTCTTTTTTGTAATTTCCAAAGGGGTGTCATACATAATATGAAATGAACCTCCTTCTTGTGCTCTACTGATTTGAAGATGAACCAATTGATTCAATGGAGAAGATTATGAGATTCCACCTAAACAGTAGACAGATAGGAATTGTGGGAGTTGAAGTCCAAAACACATGGAGGGCCCAAGTTTGCACATTCCTGCTCTAATAAATCGTTTTTTTAAAAAAAATCTGAATGGATGTCAAATATAATATGGAATGAACCTCCTTCTGGTGCTCTACTGATCTGAAGATGAACCAGTGGGTTCAGTTGAGAAGATTAAGAGATTCCATCTAAACATTAGGAAAAAACTATTGTTCAGCATCTTTATCAATGACTTGGATGACAGAATAGAGGGCATGCTTAACAAATTTGCGTATCAGACCAAATTAGTAGGGATAGTTAATACCACAGAGGACAGGATCAGAAACCAAAATTATTTTAACAGATTAGAAATCTGGCCCAAAACTAACAAAATGACTTTCAACACGGAACAAACAAAAAAAGCAGACATATAGAGACATTTGTGGATTGTGGATGACATCTGGCTTGCCAGAAGTACATGTGAAAGCGATCTAAAAGTCTGAATTGACTGCAAGCTGAGTGATGTGGTAGCTTAGAAAGCCAATGCAATTCTAGTCTGTATGAACAGTATAGTGTCGATGGAAGTAACAGTGAAGGGATGCATCACTTTCCTGCATAACGGTATGGCGGATCCAAGAGAGTTACCTTTTTATTATTATGTGAAATTCTTGTTTGATTGATATCATGGTGGGAGAACCTAATCAGCAGCTTCTTCAACTACTTTATTGCTAGGGTGGTGATACAGGGGAGGTGGAAACATCCCACAAATCTCTCCTTACTTACAAATCCTTACAAGGCATGGAAAACTTTTAGTCATTTCTGAGCAATGCATTATCAAAGGTTTTCATGGCTGTAATTACTGGGTTGTTGTAGGTTTTTCGGGCTGTATGGCCATGTTCTAGAAGCATTCTCTCCTGACATTTCGCCTGCCTCTATGGCAGGCATCCTCAGAGGTTGTGATGATCTCACAACCTCTGAGGATGCCTGCCATAGATGCAGGTGAAACACCAGGAGAGAATGCTTCTAGAATCATAGAATCATAGAATCAAAGAGTTGGAAGAGACCTCATGTGCCATCCAGTCCAACCCCCTGCCAAGAAGCAGGAATATTGCATTCAAATCACCCCTGACAGATGGCCATCCAGCCTCTGCTTAAAAGCTTCCAAAGAAGGAGCCTCCACCACACTCCGGGGCAGAGAGTTCCACTGCTGAACGGCTCTCAAAGTCAGGAAGTTCTTCCTAATGTTCAGATGGAATCTCCTCTCTTGTAGTTTGAAGCCATTGTTCCGCGTCCTAGTCTCCAAGGAAGCAGAAAACAAGCTTGCTCCCTCCTCCCTGTGGCTTCCTCTCACATATTTATACTTGGCTATCATATCTCCTCTCAGCCTTCTCTTCTTCAGGCTAAACATGCCCAGTTCCCTAAGCCGCTCCTCATAGGGCTTGTTCTCCAGACCCTTGATCATTTTAGTCGCCCTCCTCTGGACAATGAGAACATGGCCATACAGCCCGAAAAAACCTACAACAACCCATCACCAAATTTTGCTCTCTACTCATAGAATCATAGAATCAAAGAGTTGGAAGAGACCTCATGGGCCATCCAGTCCAACCCCCTGCCAAGAAGCAGGAATATTGCATTCAAATCACCCCTGACTCATTTAGAAGCATAAACCTTGAGGCTTTGTTTGGTAGCCCTTTGCACAAGTTCTTGAGCTTGTGCATCCCAAGCGTTCGTGTGAAGCAACAAAATTTTGAAATAGTGTGTGTACACATTACAAGCAATTTGTTTCGAATGGTGATTTGTGCAGCATGAGGTTGCTTTTCTCCCACTCACTACCCTGAGAAAGCTGCGCTGCAGCACCAAACATAGGAAGGCAATTAATGACATGAAGGCCTTTTGGGAGACTGAGTTCCGTCAAGTGTGCAACTACGTGAAGGGAAACTGAAAGGCACAATGTGAGCTGGGCAATATGAACAGTTCTGTAATTTCTTTTGGAAGTCGGGGTTGTGCTCTTTAATGGAACTTTTTTTTTAAAAAAGAGAGGATCATCCTGCAACTTGTGTGCAATTGGTGAGCACCCTATCCATTGATAATACCTAAACAAAGAAGCATTCAATATGGGGAAATGGCACAGCCTTGACATTTTCGTTTTGGGGCAGACAAAAAAATTAACTAGCTCATTATTGTTACTGTCATATTGTTCTCTGCATATTATTCATTCAGTCCAGAAAACAGTCCATCATTAGGTTCCCTACCACCCTAAAAATACCATCTAATTTAAGTTTATTAAGATGGTAAAGTGAAGAGCATTTTATGTCGTTCTGCAACCTATTCTATGCATTGCTATTATCACTACTACCAGGGGTGGCTCAACCCGTTACGCAACGTAAGCATTTGCAGTATAGTTGATTTTGCCCAGGGGCACTCTTGGGGGGATAATATGTGAGTTGAGGCACTCTTGGGGGATAATATGCGAGTTGTAGTTACTGGGATATATAGTTCACCTACAATCAAAGAGCATTCTGAACTCCACCAATGATGGAATTGAACCAAATATGGCACACAGACCTCCCACAACGAACAGAAAATATATATCAGTGATTGGTTGGGGGGGGGTGTGTGTGCCAAAATACTGTTTGCTTACCGTTGAAAATTACCTAGGGCCGCCTCTGACTACGACTTACTTTGGCACCTTACAAAGTAGAACAAGAAAGGTTCCTACTGCAAGGAATTTAGATTAGGACTGGGCCAAAGTAAGTAGCAGTATTAATAGCAATAATCAGCTAGTTAATATCACAACATCTTACTTACTTACTTACTTACTTACTTACTTACTTAGGTGATCCCTCGATGTCCGAGTAGGATGGCCTTCCAAGGTCAGCGTTATGGTGGGTCCGTAGGTGACTGTGGAGCTCTGTTCTTGATTTGCATCTTCTCCTGCATTGGTTTCCAGGTGGAAGGCAGTCCCGGTTGGGGTTGGCTTGATGCACCTTCCTCTTGGCATGTTTCTCTCTTTCGCCCTCCATTCGTGCTCTTCAAATTCTACAGCACTGCTGGTCACAGCTGACCTCCAGCTGGAGCACTCAAGGGCCAGGGCTTCCCAGTTCTTGGTGTCTAGGCCAGAGATTTTAAGGTTGGCTTTGAGCCCATCTTTAAATCTCTTTTCCTGCCCAACAACATTCCATTTTCCGTTCTTGAGTTCAGAGTAGAGCAACTGCTTTAGGAGACGGTGGTGGGGCATCCGGACAATGTGGCTGGTCCAGCAGAGTTGGTGGCAGAGGACCATCGCTTCAGTGCTGATGGTCTTTGCTTCTTCCAGCATGCTGCTGTTTTTCCGCTTGTCTTCCAAAGAGATTTGCAGGATTTTCCAGAGGCAGCGCTGATGGTATTGTTCCAGGGGTTGCATGTGACATCTGTAGACAGTCCACGTCTCACAGGCATATAGCAGGGTTGGGAGGACAATAGTTTTATAAACAAGCACCTTGGTATCCCTACGGATTTTCCAGTCCTCAAACACTCTCTGCTTCATTCGGAAAAATGCTGCACTTGCAGAACTCAGGCGGTGTTGTATTTCAGTGTCAATGTTGACTTTTGTGGAGAGATGGTGTGCCATTTTCTAATGTTACACCATTAAGCTGTATTTCTGGCAATGGAGAGGGATTGGCTGGTGACTGCTGGAAGAACACTTTGGTTTTCTCGATGTTCAATGACAGGCAGAGCTTCTCGTATGCTTCTGCGAATGTGTTTAGAGTGGCTTGTAGGTCTTCTGAATGTGCACAGACAACATTGTCATCAGCATACTGGAGTTCTATAACAGATGTTGTTCTAACTTTAGTTTTGGCTTTTAGTCTGCTGAGGTTTAATAGCTTGCCATCTGTCCGATAGATGATTTGCACTCCGGTGACAATAATGATGATGACAGTAATGTGCTAGTTAATACCAAACAAACTCTATGTAAGAGCCATATGTATGCTGACCTGCTCTTCCAAATTTGTCATAGTGCAACTTGTCTTAATAGAATTTAGCAACCTTGGTATATCTTCGGTCAATAACGCAGTTGGGATAAAAACAACTAGTATTGCCTTGGTTCATAGAAGATGCAGGCGCCATTGTTTTGGCTGCCCCCACTACAACCCTACGCATGCTGAGTTACATTGTTCAAGATAGTTTAAAATTATTCCACAGCAAGCGACAAGATGCTTTCCATCTACCGTACTTTTGTTCCCTTGTGTATGTGCATCAACTCATTAGCAAATCTGGCTCTAGGAATTTGGAAAAGATGAAAGAAAACATACTTTTTTTAACATCAAATACAGTAATATCTTTAATTTGTCAGAAGGCGAATTTTCCCCCCTTTAAATGTCTTTCCTCCCCCGCAAAGCTGTACCCATAATTTGGTGTGCAAATGCTTTCAGGAGAAAGCTTTAAGTTTGCATATGTAAATTATATTCATGTGTCGATCGCAGGGAGAGAAAAAATCGAGGCACTGAGTGGCATGAGCCACTAAAATTTGCATAAGGTAAACTTTGCAGGCACAGAATGGAAAGGATAATTTCAGACACCCTAAAAAAGAAGTCTCAATCAGACAAATTAATGGAAACAAATTTATAAGCATAATTCTATTTATTTCAATAGTAACTGAAAAAATAATCATGAATTCCAGCCATTCTAGCTTATGGGGATGGTATGAAAACATGGCAGTATGGTCATGGACGGTGTCCCTTTCCATGGGCATCAAGAAGTCTGAGGATATTTCTGTGCATCCTGAAACCTTCAGAGATTCTCCCTTTAGTACCCCACAACTAGAGAAAAAGACATAATCCATAAAGGATTATAGGCAAAGGCCTATAATCCTTTATGGTTGAGTTTAATGCAGTCATTCTTCATATAGACCAGGCATGGGCAAACTTGGACCCTCCACGTGTTTTGGACTTCAACTCCCACAGTTCCTAACATCCTCAGCTTTAACACTAGGGTCAAACTTCATCTTGTTGATGGGAAACTTCCCACCGGAGTGGAAATGATCTATCAGACAGATGGCAAGCTATTCAACCTCATTTATTTATTTATTTACGACATTTATATGCCGCCCTTCTCACCCCGAAGGGGACTCAGAGCGGCTTACAAGTAAAAAGTAAATACAATACATTATATTATTACCATAGCACAATATTAATATTATATATTACATTGTACTATAATATTATACTGTAATATTATTAGTAATATTACATTTAATATAAAATATAATATAATCTCAGCAGACTGAAAGCCAAAAACAAGGTCACAACAACATCTGTTATAGAACTCCAATATGTCAATGATAATGTAGTCTGGGCGCATTCAGAAGAAGACCTACAAGCCACTCTAAACACCTTTGCAGAAGCATACAAGAAGCTTGGCCTGTCATTGAACATCGAGAAAACCAAAGTGCTCTTCCAGCAGACACCAGCCAATCCCTCTGCAATGCCAGCTTAATGGTGCAACATTAGAAAATGTTGACCATTTCCGCTACCTTGGCAGCCACCTCACCACAGAAGTCAACATTGACACTGAAATATAACACCACCTGAGCACTGCGAGTGTAGCATTTTTCCGAATGAAGCAGAGAGTGCTTTAGCACCAGGACATCTGTAGGTGCTTGTTTATAAAGCTATTGTGCAACACTGCCTGAGCACTGTGAGTGCAGCATTTTTCTGAATGAAGCAGAGAGTCTTTGAGGCCTGGGACATCCATAGGGAGACCAAGGTGCTTGTTTATAAAGCTATTGCAGTCCCAACCCTGCTATAGGCCTGTGAAACGTGAACTGTCTACAGACATTACACTCAAATCCTGGAACGATTCCATCAGTGTTGCCTCTGAAAAATCCTGCAAATCTCTTGGGAAGACAAATGAACAAATGTCAGCGTGCTGGAAGAAGCAAAGACCACCAGCATTTAAGCGATGTTCCCACGCCATCAACTCCGCTGGTCTGGCCACATTGTCTAAATGCCCAATCACCATCTCCCAAAGCAGTTGCTATACTCTGAACTCAAGAACGGGAAATATAATGTTGGTGAACAGGAAAAGAGATTTAAAGATGAGCTTAAAGCCATTCCTTAAAAATGATGACATAGACATTGAGAACTAGAAAGCCCTGGCCTTTGAGCACTCTAACGGGAGGTCAGCTGTGACCAGCAATGCTGTGGAATTCAAAGAGGCACAGATGGAGGGCAAAAGGGACAAATATGCCAAGAGGAAGGCGCATCAAGCCAACCCTGACCGGGACCACCTTCCAAATGAAAACTGATATCCTCATTGCGGGAGAACATGCAGATCAAGAATAGGGCTCCACGGCCACCTACAAACCCACTGCTAAAGACACTGGAGTTGGAGGACCATCATCCTCGAACTACAAGGGATTGCCTAAGAATTGCCTAAGGATAGATAGAGATGCCTTGTCCATGACCTGCTTCTTGGTCCTCTACAACAGGAGCCTGGACTCTTACAAAACTGACTATGCCAGACAGATTAGAGAGATGGGCCAAAACTAACAAAATGAAGTTCAACAGTGACAAATGCAAGATACTCCACTTTGGCAGGAAAAACGAAATGCAAAGATACAAAATGGGGGTGACGCCTGGGTCGAGAGCAGTATGTGTGAAAAAGATCTGGAGTCCTCGTGGACAACAAGTTAAACATGAGCCAACAATGTGATGTGGCGGCAAAAAAAGCCAATGGGATTTTGGCCTGCATCAATAGGAGCATAGTGTCTAGATCTAGGGAAGTAATGCTACCCCTCTATTCCGTTTTGGTTAGACCACACCTGGAATATTGTGTCCAATTCTGGGCACCGCAATTCAAGAGAGATATTGACAAACTGGAATGTGTCCAGAGGAGGGCGACTAAAATGATCAAGGGTCTGGAGAACAAGCCCTATGACGAGCGGCTTAAAGAGCTGGGCATGTTTAGCTTGAAGAAGGCTGAGAGATGATAGCCATGTATAAATATGTGAGAGGAAGCCACAGGGAGGAGGGAGCAAGCTTGTTTTCTGCTGCCCTGGAGACAAGGACGCAGAACAATGGCTTCAAACTACAAGAGAGGAGATTCCATCTAAACATTAGGAAGAACTTCCTGACTGTGAGAGCCGTTCAGCAGTGGAACTCTCTGCCCTGGAGTGTGGTGGAGGCTCCTTCTTTGAAGCTTTTAAACAGAGGCTGGATGGCCATCTGTCAGGGGTTATTTGAATGCAATATTCCTGCTTCTTGGCAGGGGGTTGGACTGGATGGCCCATGAGATCTCTTCCAACTCTAGGATTCTATGATTCTATGACCTGCTTCTTGGTCCTCTGCAACAGGAGCCTGGACTCTTATAAAACTGACTATGCCAACATTCATGCTTCTGCGCTCCTTTCAGAGACAGGAAACCTGTCCTCCGTTGCGTCTGTTCTCCTTCACTTTAGGTTCTTGCTCTGCATTTCTAATTTTAAAGCTTTTAAAATCAATTTTAATTTTAATTGGGCCTGATCCCTGTGGAAGGGAGAGGGCTTGCTAGAAATACAAACCTCTCTCTGAACAGTTTTACTTTTAATGATGACTTTGGTCTGTTCTTTGAGACCCAACCTTTTCTCCTCCCTCAAGCTCCCCAAATATAAAACTATGGAAGATTCGCAGCTGTATGTCCTAGTTTTTAATGTGGCAGGCAGATCCTACACACTGGATGTTAGCATGGAAACCAAGAGTAACTTCCCAAAGGAGATGAAGGACCTGGATTTGATTTTAATTTCTTCCTTAGCAACACCAGGCTTCATGCCTCACATCAGCACATGCTATTTTTAAACCCCATCTCCTGCCAAGGAAATGGCACATAAAGTGAAGTCAATGAAAGCTAGATAAAGCACAAGAAGCTCAGTATTTGTGTGTACATTGACACACTGTGGGTCTATTATGCAGAAGACAAGAAAGTGTGCGTTTGTTTACCACATTTACATCCCACTTTTCCTGCCATGAGATCAGGATAACTTTTCTGCGTTTACCTGTTTCTTACAACAACCCTGTGATGTAGACTGGACTGAGAGAAAATGCATTGCCCAAGTTCATCTGATGTGTTTTCTGGCTCATTTGGGGACTTGAACCTAGACTTCCAGAGGAAGATATTCCTGAAGTTATTGCTTACCGTGAACCACTATTGCCATCAGAATCCTCTGGGAAGCCATGGGAAAAGATGGCATTAGACTTGTTTCATTTTTCAGTTGTTGTTGTTCATTTGTTCAGTCGTCTCTGACTCTTCGTGACCTCATGGACCAGCCCACGCCAGAGCTCCCTACTGGCCGTCACCACCCCCAGCTCCTTCAAGGTCAGTCCATCCACAGGTTGCAGGTGCAGGTGCAGGTGCTTACCTACAAAGCCCTGAACGGTTTGGGACCAGCCTACCTGCGTGACTGCATTTCCATCTACGAACCCACGCGTTCACTTCGGTCATCTGGAGAGGCCCTGCTCGTGATCCCACCGGCGTCGCAAGCGCGCTTGGTGGGGACGCGGGACAGGGCCTTTTCCATGGTGGCCCCCCAACTCTGGAACACCCTCCCCAAAGACCTTTGACAGGCCCCTTCTTTGGCTATCTTCAGAAAGAACCTAAAAACCTGGCTTTTCCGATGCGCCTTCTCAGACTAGGGAATCTCCACTACCAAGTCCCATAAGCACTTTACCAGAACCAATGATTGTTGCACATCGCACATTGCACTTGCCCTAGAAGCCCTTTATACACCTCCTGTCACATCAGCACTTTTAATTTTTGTACCCACCTTGTGGCCCGGCCCAGTTTTATTGTGTTTTAGTGTACTGTGCCTGTTGTTTACTTTGCTTATTTTGTTTTTAATTGTTTGATTTGCTTGATTGTATCATTATGTTGTGTTGTTGAGGCCTCGGCCTGTGTAAGCCGCATCGAATCCTTTGGGAGATGCTAGCGGGGTACAAATAAAGTATAATAATAATAATAATAATAATAATAATAATAATAATAATAATAAAAGGTTCTGTATCCACAGACTTGAAAATATTTCCCTTCCCCATGAACGTGAACAGAACAAAGTCATAATCCATAGAAACCAAGAAACAGGGAGACCTTGATACTGGAAACTTGAGCCCGGTCCTGTTCAACATCTTTATTAATGACTTAGATGAAGGGCTAGAAGGCATGATCATCAAGTTTGCAGACGACACCAAATTGGGAGGGATAGCCAATAGTCCAGAGGACAGGAGCAGAATTCAAAACGATCTTGACAGATTAGAGAGATGGGCCCAAACTAACAAAATGAAGTTCAACAGTGACAAATGCAAGATACTCGACTTTGGCAGAAAAAATGAAATGCAAAGATACAGAATGGGTGACGCCTGGCTCGAGAGCAGTACGTGTGAAAAAGATCTTGGAGTCCTCGTGGACAACAAGTTAAACATGAGCCAACAATGTGATGTGGCGGCAAAAAAGGCCAATGGGATTTTGGCCTGCATCAATAGGAGCCTAGTGTCTAGATCTAGGGAAGTAATGCTACCCATCTCTATTCTGCTTTGGTTAGACCACACCTGGAATATTGTGTCCAATTCTGGGCACCACAATTCAAGAGAGATATTGACAAGCTGGAATGTGTCCAGAGGAGGGTGACTAAATGATCAAGGGTCTGGAGAACAAGCCCTATGAGGAGCGGCTTAAGGAGCTGGGCATGTTTAGCCTGAAGAAGAGAAGGCTGAGAGGAGATATGATAGCCATGTATAAAGATGTGAGAGGAAGCCACAGGGAGGAGGAGGGAGCAAGCTTCCTTTCTGCTTCCCTGGAGACTAGGGACAATGGAACAATGGCTTCAAACTACAAGAAAGGAGATTCCACCTGAACATAAGGAAGAACTTCCTGACTGTGAGAGCTGTTCAGCAGTGGAACTCTCTGCCCCGGAGGGAGTGTGGTGGAAGCTCCTTCTTTGGAAGCTTTTAAGCAGAGGCTGGATGGCCACCTGTCAGGGGTGATTTGAATGCAATATTCCTGCTTCTTGGCAGAATGGGGTTGGACTGGATGATGGCCCATGAGGTCTCTTCCAACTCTTTGATTCTATGATTCTATGACTATGAATCTGATGTTGCTTCAACTAAAGCAGTGTTTCTCAACCTTCCTAAGGCCGCGGCCCCTTAATACGGTTCCTCATGTTGTGGTGACCCCCAACCATAAAATTATTTCTGTTGCTATTTCATAAATGTAATTTTGCTACTGTAATAATAATAATAATAATAATAATAATAATAATAATAATGCCGTTACACCCAGACGTTATAAAAATAAAGCTAAGGTGTGCTTCTCTCTATGTCTGAGCAAACTGCGGGTGTCTTTCTTTAGAAGCTTGAGATATTCAGCAACTGAGAAATGACATATAATAGAAGCCAACGCTTTCTCATGACTTTATTTTCCAGATTACCAGACTGGGCCACAGCAATGCTTGGCAGGCAACGGCTAGTTTAGTATAAGACTCATATAAAATTGAAGCTATCTAATCAAAGAATATGACTGAGTAATGTGTCCTTTGAGTGATGGTTCCCCAGCAATTACGAAACCTTCTCTAGCTGTCTCACTTTATCTCTAACCACATCACTTGCTTCTCCTCCCTGAAACTCCCCCTCTTTCCTATCTGATTTTAGCATTTTTCCAACACTCTTGGTGTTCATTGCATCTCCTACTCACCGCTTCTGGTATATGGTGAAGCGGAGAGGGCTGTCTTCTTATGAAGATTCTCAGTTGGCTGTTCTTCGGCAGCAGAAGAAAAGCTGACCCTTGTTAAGTAGAAACTTTTATTTTTTACTTGGGTATCCTTTTGGTTTCTACCCACTGCTCTTCTACGTCAGATGCAGGCATAAATTCCATACATTCTTAGTGGGGAATGTATTTGTATACTCACACAACTTTAAAAAAGTAACTTTTATGAGTAAAAGTCTCAGAATTTCCTATCCAGTATAGCAGAAGAGAGGGAGAGAGGGAGGTGATCTAATATTCCTAGGAAGGGCATTCCACAGCCGAGGGGCCACCACTGAGAAGGCCCTGTCTTTCGTTCCCGCCAAACGCATCTGAAAAGAGGGAGAGAGGGAGGTGAATCAACTGTAGTTTGAATGCAGAGGAGAATCATAGAATAATAGAGTTGGAAGAGACCTAATGGGCCATCCAGTCCAGCCCCCTGCCAAGAAGCAGGAAAATCGCATTCAAAGCACCCCCGACAAATGGCTATCCAGCCTCTGCTTAAAACGGTTCCGGCCCAGCTTACCTGTCCGAACGTATCTCACCCTATGAACCACCTAGGACTTTAAGATCATCTGAGGAGGCCCTGCTCTCGGTCCCACCCTCTTCAAAGATGAGAAGACAGGACCTTCTCAGTAGTGGCCCCTTGGCTGTGGAACGCCCTTCCTAGGGATATTAGATCAGCCCCCTCCCTCTTAAATTTTTGCAAGCAAGTTAAACCTGGCTTTTTGAGCAAGCAATTGCAAATTTATTTATTTCGGTTACTTCTACCCCACCCTTCTCACCTCGAAGGGGATTCAGGGCGGTTTACAAAAGCAAGGCACAATTCGATGCCCACATCACATAACAACAATAAAACAAAGTAACATCAATTAACAATTAACAACAATTCTTGCATTACAACCATAAAACCAATAAAACCAATACAAACCAATTTCTCCTCATTGACGGTCAGCGTTCGCTATCTCATAGTTCAAATTCCAATTCCACAATTGTCAGTCCTGTCAGTCCTATTCGTCTGGTTGTCCTTATCTAGTTGTCAGATTGCCCAAAGGCCTGGTCCCACAACCACGTCGTTACCTTCCTCCTGAAGGAGAGGAGGGATGTTGATGCCCTAATTTCCCCCGGGAGTGAGTTCCACCACTGAGAAGGCCCTGCTCCTCGTCCCCACCAACCTCACTTGTGATAGCAGTGGGGTCGAAAGCAGGGCCCCCCCCCAGATGATCTCAAATTCCGGGGTGGGCCGTAGAGGGAACTACGTTCGGACAGATACACTGGACCAGAATGCAATGTAACAGGCAAAGATAGACTCACGGAATGACTGGATGATGTTTTGAATTTATTTATTTATTTACAGTATTTATATTCTGCCCTTCTCACTCCGCAGAGAACTCAAGGCAGATTACAATGTACATATAACGACGCCACATGACCTTGGAGGTGTCTATGGACAACGCTGGCTCTTCGGCTTAGAAATGGAGATGAGCATCACACCCCAGAGTCAGACATGACTGGACTTAATGTCAGGGGACAATCTTTACCTATACATGGCAAACGTTCAATGCCATAGACACACAACATATATAGACAGACACAGAGGCAATTTAAGATTCCAACTTTTCTTGAAACTGGGAGCTGTCCCTTCACTGACAATTTGCGACACTGATTAAGTACTTCTTCATTCTTTGCATGCTTGCTGGAGATTTTTATGGCCTTGTAAATTAGTTAAATTTTCCTCCCCGCACAAACGGTACCTAAATTTCCTACTTGACAGATGCAACTGTCTTTCGGACTGCAAAGGTCAACAGGAAGCTACACTCCAACCCGGGCTGGCTTCGAACTCATGACCTTTCGGTCAGTAGTGATCTTAATGCAGCTGACTCCCAGCCAGCTGCGCCACAGTCCCGGTTGAATAATGATTTTAGTAAGGAGACGCCAAGGATATATGTTTTTACTGTTTTCATTGACTGTATATGAATTTATATTTTATATGCTAATGTTTTAAGTGTTTTTATGTTGTTGGGGGGCATCGAATTGTGCCAAATGTAAACCGTCCTGAGTCTCCCACTGAGAAGAGCAGTAAATAATTAAATAAATAAATAAAACTTCGAACGAAGTAGCCTCCACCACACTCCGGGGCAGAGAGTTCCACTGCTGAACAGGCAGGAAGTTCTTCCTCGTGTTCAGATGGAAGCTCCCTTCTTGTAGTTTGAAGCCATTGTTCTGCATCCGAGTCTCCAGGGCAGCAGAAAACAAGTTCGTTCCCTCCTCCCTATGACTTCCTCTCACATATTTATACATGGCTATAATGTCTCCTCTACCCATCTAAAACACAAGACATGTGCCTTTCACCTTAAGAACAGACAAGCATCCCAAGCTCTGAGGATCACCTGGGAAGGAATCCCACTGGAGCATTGCAACGCACCCAAATACTTGGGAGTCACTCTGGACCGTGCTCTTACCTACAAGAAGCACTGCCTGAACATCAAGCAAAAAGTGGGCGCTAGAAACAATATCATACGAAAGCTGACTGGCACAACCTGGAGATCACAACCAGACACAGTGAAGACATCTGCCCTTGCGCTATGCTACTCTGCTGCTGAGTACACATACCCAGCGTGAAACACATCTCACCACACTAAAACAGTGGATGTGGCTCTTAATGAGACATGCCGCATTATCACGGGGTGTCTGCGCCCTACACCACTGGAGAAATTACACTGCTTAGCCGGTATTGCACCACCTGACATCCGCTGGGAAGTAGCAGCCAATAGTGAAAGGACCAAGGCAGAGACATCTCCAGCTCATCCCCTGCTTGGGTATCAGCCAGCATGTCAGCGACTTAAATCTAGAAATAGTTTTCTAAGATCTACAGAGACACTCGCTGGAACACCTCAGCAAGCGAGAGTTCAAAAGTGGCAGGCTGAAACCCCGAACCTTATTAAGACAATCCACAACATTTATTAAAAAAGAGAATGATACCAAATGAGAGACTCCCCCCTGGGCACACAGAAGACTGGGCGACTTGGAAGGCGCTGAACAGACTGCGCTGTGGCACCACGAGATGCAGAGCCAACCTCAAGAAATGGGGCCATAAAGTGGAATCCACGACATGCGAGTGTGGAGAAGAGCAAACCACTGACCACCTGCTGCAATGCACCCTGAGCCCTGCCACATGCACAATGGAGGACCTTCTTGCAGCAACACCAGAAGCACTCCAAGTGGCCAGATACTGGTCAAAGGACATTTAATCAACTACCAAACTTGCAAATTTTGTATTTTGTCTATTTGTTTTGTTCTGTTAGAAATGTAATACAATTGACTGGTTGCCCTGACACGACAAATAAATAAATGTCTCCTCTCAGCCTTCTCTTCTGAAGGATAAACGTGCACAGCTCTTTAAGCCACTCCTCATAGGGCATGTTCTCCAGACCCTTGCTCCCTCCTCCCTATGACTTCCTCTCACAAGACAGGACTAAGACAAAAACTCCCCAAACAAGAATTCTCTCTGGGTTTGAACTAAGCCATCAGATAGGGCATTTGCAAGATTGGAAAGAGTGGGTTCTTTAGAGAAAATGAGAGGAGCCCACCACCACAGAAGCCTGTGAAGGGAAACAATTGCACAGAATCCCCCTCCCTCTGCCTCCACATCGCTACCGTCTTTAAATACAGGAGCAGAAGGACCTACCGAAGGGAAAAAGCAAGAAGCAATGAATAACAGTGAGTTATTAAGACAATCCACAACAATTATTAAACAAGAGAATGATAAGAAATCTGTAGAGTTAAACAGTAGGGCTGGGCGGTTTCGTTTCGTTAATTCGTAATTCGTTAATAATTCGTTAATTTTTTCAATTACAAAACGATAACGAACCATTCTGGAGCAATTATTAAAAAAAACGAATTTTCAACAACGTTTTGTAAATGCTTCGTATTTCGATATTGTATTCGTTTCGTTATTGTTTTGAGGTCGTTTCGTTATTATTTCCGCATGTCTGGGCCAGTTTTATGGTTTAATTAGTGGAAAAAAATTATAATATCACACCCACAGTCAACAACAGAGGGAGAGGGAAGCTTCAGAAGGTTTTGGAGGTTTTTTAGCGTATTTCGCGGTCGCGTCCGCCATTAACGAATCGATTCGTTATTGTTTCGGAAATCGATTCGTTAATTTTTTACCATTTACGAAATTTCGTAAATATCGAACTTTTTAAAAGGAAAATTTTGTAATTATTTTAAATATCGAAACAAAAAAAAACCCCAAATACAAATCGATTTTAGAAACAAATTTTTCCGTTGTTACCCAGGCCTATTAAACAGGATGTTTGAAAGAGAAAGAGTGGAGCGAAAGCAAAAGAGGAAGAATAACATTCAAGCTGTGAAATTGGAGATCTAAGCCAGCTCTAAAGAGATGAAGGCAACATTGGATGCAGAAAGAAAAAAAAAGTCAGATGATAAGTTCTAGACCTTACAAAGGGACTTACACGTCAAAACAGTAACTTCCTAAATCTTCATGTATGCCATTCTCTAGATGCCAGTAGTCATGCTTGAGGGTTTTGGCTAAGGATAGTTACTTACATTATTTTGTTTTAAATTGCATACAAATAATTAAATTCCATAAAAAGACGTCTGCCTACATATATAACAAACTGGGTTGTTGTGTGTGTTCTGGGCTGTATGGCCATGTTCCAGAAGCATTCTGTCCTGACGTTTTGCCTGCATCTGTGGCAGGCATCCTCAGAGGTTGTGAGGTTTGTTGGAAACTAGGAAAATCGGGTTTATATATCTGTGGAATGTCCAAGGTGGGAAAAAGAATTCTCCCTCCCTAGCCACATTCCGTAAGGAATTAAAGACGTGGATGTTTTGTTGTGCTTTCAATTGACGACTCCTATGACAAACGGCCTGTATCATGACCTGAATCGTCATTTAATCTGATGTCCTATACTATATTAATTGAATTGTTTCTGATCCTGTTAATTTGCTGTTTCCATGATATTTCCTATGCCATTATACATTGTTATCCACCTTACTAAACCACCTTATCCTTTTACCAGCTCACGTAGTGGCCTTCTTCCCCACCTCCAAAATTGTTGTTGTTCATTCATTCAGTCGTCTCCGACTCTTTGTGACCTCATGGACCAGCCCACGCCAGAGCTCCCTGTCGGCTGTCACCACCCCAGCTCCTTCAAGGTCAGTCCAGTCACTTCAAGGATGCCATCCATCCATCTTGCCCTTGGTCGGCCCCTCTTCCTTTTGCCTTCCACTTTCCCCAGCATAATAGTCTTCTCTAGGCTTTGCTGTCTCCTCATGATGTGGCCAAAGTACTTCAACTTTGTCTCTAGTATCCTTCCCTCCAGTGAGCAGTCGGGCTTTATTTCCTGGAGGATGGACTGGTTGGATCTTCTCGCAGTCCAAGGCACTCTCAGCACTTTCCTCCAACACCACAGCTCAAAAGCATCGATCTTCCTTCGCTCAGCCTTCCCTAAGGTCCAGCTCTCACATCCGTAGGTTACTACAGGGAATACCATGGCTTTGACTAGGCGGATCTTTGTTGCCAGTCTGATGTCTCTACTCTTTACTATTTTATCGAGATTGGACATTGCTCTTCTCCCAAGAAGTAAGCGTCTTCTGATTTCCTGGCCACAGTCTGCATCTGCAGTAATCTTTGCACCTAGAAATACAAAGTCTGTCATCGGCCTCCACATTTTCTCCCTCTATTTCCCAGTTGTCAATCATTCTTGTTGCCATAATCTTGGTTTTTTCGTTTAGCTGCAACCCGGCTTTTGCGCTTTCTTCTTTCACCTTGATTAGAAGGCTCCTCAGCTCCTCCTCGCTTTCGGCCATCAGAGTGGTGTCATCTGCATATCTGAGGGTGTTAATGTTTCTTCCAGCAATTTTCACCCCAGCTTTGCATTCATCCAGCCCCGCACATCGCATTATGTGTTCTGCATACAAGTTAAAAAGGTTGGGTGAGAGTATGCAGCCTTGCCGTACGCCTTTCCCAATCTTGAACCAGTCTGTTGTTCCGTGGTCAGTTCTGACTGTTGCTACTTGGTCCTTGTACAGATTCCTCAGGAGAGAGACAAGGTGGCTTGGGATGCCCATCCCACCAAGAACTTGCCACAATTTATTATGATCCACACAGTCAAAGGCTCCAAAATTAGTCTGCTGTTATTGTTGTTGCTAGCTATTATTGTTATGTTGTTTTGCACTGTTTTATGCTGTCTTAATTGTTATTGTTTTGTTTTTAATTGTATTCTGTCTTGGGCTTGGGCCCCATGTAAGCCACCCCGAGTCCCTTCGGGGAGATGGAGGTGGGGTAGAAAAATAAAGATGTTGTTGTTGTTTGTTTGTTTATTTATTTATTTATTTATTTATTTATTTAAAACTTTTATATCCAATCTTTTCAACCTCTGTAGAGGGACTCAGACCTGCTTACAGCAAGGATTCAATGCTAATAGTACAATCTAAAAACATCATGTAATAATGAGTTAAAATACATATTGATTAAAATTACAAATAAGCCAAATCGCCAAGATCAAATCATGTCCAACCCAGTCCATATGTGTGGTCAATAACTTTGTTCTGTAGCCGGTTTCAACCGTTACTCTGGGAATGCTTTCTTCCATAGCCAGGATTTCACCAGCCTCCTGAAGGACAGGAGGGAGGGGGCAGATCTGATCCCAGTTGGGAGAGAGTTCCATAGCCAAGGGGCCACCACAGAAAAGGCCCTGTCTCTTGTTCCCGCCAGACGTGATTGTGAAAGTGGCAGGACCGAGAGCAGGGCCCTACCAGAAGATCTTAATTGTCTTGGTGGTTCATAGGGGAGAATACATTCGGACAGATAAACCGGAACCGTATAGGGTTTTGTAGGTTAAAACCAGCATTTTGAATTGTGCTCGGAAGCTAATTGGCAGCCAGTGGAGCTGGTGCAACAAAGGATTTGTGCGCTCCCTGTACCCTGCTCCCGTTAGTAATCTGGCTGGCGAACACTGGACTAATTGCAGCTTCCAGGCAGTCTTCAGAGGCAATCCCACATAGAGAACATTGCAGTAGTCAATATGGGATGTAACCAGAGCGTGGACCACTGTGGCCAAGTCAGACTTCCCAAGGTATAGGCGCAGCTGGCACACAAGCTTTAATTGTTCAAAAGCTCTCCCGGCCACGTCAAGACCTGGGATTCCAGGCTCAGCGATGAGTCCAGGATCACTCCCAAGCTGCGAACCTGTTGTTGTTGTTCTTGTTCTTGTTCTTCTTCTTCAATAAATATCGAACCAGACAAATAATTCCCAGGAATTCAATATAATAAAATACTGGTGTCTTTTAAAGAAAGTAATACTAACAACGCTTCCCTTTAAAACAGTAGTTCTCAACCTTCCTAATGACGCGACCCCTTAGTACAGGTCCTCATGTTGTGGTGACCCCCAACCATAACGTTATTTTCGTTGCTTCTTCATAACTGTAATTTTGCTATTGTTATGAGTTGTAATGTAAATATCTGATATGCAGGATGTATTTTCAGTCACTGGACCAAATTTGGCACAAATACCCGATACGCTCAAAATTTGAATGCTGGTGGGGTTGGGGGTGATTGATTTTGTCATTTGGTAATGCTGGAGTTGCTGGGATTTATAGTTCACCTTAAATCAAAGAGCCTTATGAACTCCACCAATGATGGAATTGAATCAAACATAGCACACAGAATTCCCATGACCAAGAGAAAATACTGGGAAGGTCTGGTAGACATTGACCTTGAGTTTTTGGAGTTGTAGTTCACCTATATCCAGACTGTGGACTCAAGCAATGATGGATCTGGATGAAACTTGGCACAAATATTCAAAATGCCCAAATGTGAACACTGGTAGAGTTTGGAGAAAACAGACCTTGCCATTTGGGAGTTGTAGTTGTTGGGATTTATAGTTCACCCACAATGAAATAGCATTCTGAACCCCACCAATGATAGAATTGGACCAAACTTTTCACACAGAACCCCCATGACCAACAGAAAATACTACGTTTTCTGATGGTCTTTGGCGACCCCTCTGACACCCCCTCGCGACTCCCACAGGGGTCCCGACCCCCAGGTTGAGAAACACTGCTTTAAAACATCCCATTACAGAATGTCATTATAGGATATGATGATAGACTTATTTTGAATATGGATGTCCAGAAAGCAATACAACATGAATCTTGTTTATTTATTATTTATTTACAACATTTGTATACCACTCTTCTCAGCCCTCAGGCAATCTTGCATTCAGTTATGGGATGAATGGAAAATGGCAGAAAACCAAGTGCAAAGTAATATGAGACAGAGGTGTGGATGAGTAATGTTGATGATTGTTGATGGAGATGGAGCTGTCCAAGTCAAGGGAAAAAAAAATTAAATGTATGGGATTGTGAAATAAAGCTGATCTAGAAAAGATCAGAAAGCTTAAGTCTCATAAATGTGATGACAGTAAGTGAATCAGGAAATCACAGAAGTGGGTCATATACTTTTTAGTTGCAGTTACTGAAATTCTGTTTTAATTCATGAGTGATTTTTTTCCTCCACTCTAAATGTGTTATTCGTACTCTTCTCTGCCTACATTGCTTCAGCATAGTGTAAATAGTGGCGGAGGTGTATTAAACTTCCATAATACAATCCATATACTGAATGTTGGGGAGCACAACATATGTGGCTCTATGACAATCCATAATGCAGTTGCAAGATGCAGATGCAATGTATATTAGCAAGCTGCATTTGCAGGCTGTTCTTGTATGTACTTCGATGTGCTACTGAATGTACAATGGCATGTGCCTCCATTTCTAGGTAAGTTAGGATCAGATCCATAATGCAGTGGCCCTGATCCTCTTGTTCCCTCCTCTACCTTCTGGACCATCTTCTGCAAAACTAATTGAGGAATTTGTTGTGCCTGGAATTCCTGGCAGAGTTTGTCTTCCAACAAATATCAGGACACTTGATATCTCCCATTGCTATTTTATCTTTCTTTTCTGGGCACCACAATTCAAGAGGGATATTGGTTCTAAGCTGGAAGGTGTCCAGAGGAGGGTGACTAAAAGGATCAAAGGGTTGGAGACCATGAATCCCTATGAGGAGCGTCTTAAAGAACTGGGTATGTTTAGCCTGCAGAAGAGAAGGTTGAGAGCAGACATGAGTCTACATAAATAAAAATGTAATGTTCGTTTGTGGGATTAACATAACTCAAAAACCACTGGATGAATTGCCACCAAATTGGTCCACAAGACACCTACTACTAATCCAAGGAGTAACCATCACTAAAAAAATTGATTTTGTCATTTGGGAATTGTAGTTGCTGGGATTTATAGTTCACCTACAATCAAAGAGCATTCTGAACTCCACCAATGATGGAATTCAACCAAACATGTCACACAGGACTCCCATAACCAACAGAAAACACTAGAAGGGTTTGGTGGGCACTGACCTTGAGTTTGGGAGTTGTAGTTCACCTACATCCAGAGAGCACTGTGGACTCAAACAATGATGGATCTGGACCAGTGATGGATCTGGCACGAATACCTATTGATCTATTCACATTTGCATGTTTTTGAACTGCTAGGTTGGCAGAAGCTGGGCCTGACAAAGGGGGCTCACCACGTTCCCTGGATTCGAACTGCCAACTTTTCGGTCAGCAAGTTTATTCCCCCCATAGGAAAGTTTTGCTCCACGACTTCCACTAAAACGAGCTCTCCTCCGCAAATAATCTGTCCTTGTTTATCTCGTGTTTATCTCACCTGAGTTTTTAATCTGTTTCTACCCAATTTTCTTTTATCCATTACATGTAGCTCACCCATGTTACTGTGACTGTGTTTATTGTAATTTTATATTGCTATGTTGTCTTTTGTTTTATGTAATTGCGATATTATTGTTTATTATTTGCGTTTTTGGTTTTGTTTTATTTCATGTAAATGTTGTTTTGGGCTTGGCCTCATGTAAGCCACACCGAGTCCCCATCGGGGAGATGGAGCGGGGTACAAATAACGTTTATTATTATTATTTATTCTGCAACTCAGCGGTTTAACCTTCTGTGCCACCGCAGGCTCCATAACCCTCGATTAATACATTCCAATCACAAGACTTATCCCTTCAGCTTTCAGTGATGCCAATTGTATTTCCTGAACAGAAAATAATATATCTGTGTAAAAATATTAGGAGTATGCGAAATGGCACAGAATCTATTCTGTTTTTGTTCTGTTTTCACCCTCTCCCTATTCTGTTTTCAGGAAGATTCTTCCCAAAATGGAAACAGAACTCAGGGTTCTGAATTACAAATCCAAACAGCCCCCTTCCTAATTTCCCAGAATTTTCCTGATAACAGAAATTTGAAACAAAAGCAACATATTCACACACCCCTAAAAATATTGGGGGGTTTTTGTGTGCAGGAAATACTATTACTTGTGTGAATGAACCAAGTGTGAATTGTATACAGAATAAATCTCTAATTACAGTATTTAAGAGGAAGTTTTGTGCAGGATTTCTGGATATTGTGCAGGGATATTGCCCCAAAACCACACAATAACTGTTTGGGGCAATGAGGACAATAACTGCCTGAAATATTCATTCTTAAAATAGTGAAATATTTACTTCCCTCCACACTGAATCCCTGCATCAAAATAGCTGTGATACTGCTACGAGGGAATCCTGATCTGATCTAACAAATATCACTTTTTCTAGCAATGCAATGCAAAACAAAACAAAATCACAGTAGTAGAATTAAAGCTGTAAACAGAATGTTGGCTTGCACCTTGTTTTAAAGGCACATTTAAGGAGCAGATTTGGCAGGTGGTGCGTCAAGTGGTATCGGCACCCATTGAAAAATTCGTGCGGGTTAATGATGATTTTTACTCTCTGCTGAGCACAGTTGTGCAGAAGCGCTCCTTGAGTGTCAAGGTGCCAGGGTTTGATGTAGTAAGAAGAATATGAAAAACAAGAGACCTAAACGGAGAGAAAGAGAGTCGTTCTCAGCAGCCATCTGGCAGAAAACAAGCAGGAGCCAGAGTCCCACAACGCCCCCACACCCTCTGCAAAAGCTGTTTTTCTCAGCGAAAGTCCTCTCTCCTACACTTCCTCACACAAATGGAGACAGCGAGTCCTTCTCTGAATGCTTTACCCAGCTTCCTGTCTCTGAGTCCAGCCTCTTTCCTGCTTCTCTCCTACTGTCCTTTCCAAGAGAGAACACTGACTTCCTTCCCACTCAGGATTCGGCACAGCTAGTCCTCTGGGTCTGGAGGGTAATGGTGCTTCTCCAGCTGGAAAATATCCCAGATTGTTCCAAAAGGAAGCAGACTAGAGAGTTGCTAGATAGCAGTAACCAACCCCCTGTGCCTAATCCAGCCAGGCTGCCCCAAACATCTTGGAACGTTTCCTAAAAATTATTATTATTATTATTATTATTATTATTATTATTATTATTATTATTTGAAACGCAACAAGATGAGTTCACAGAATACAAGATCACTCTACTGGCTGTTGTATATTATTATTATTATTATTATTATTATTATTATTATTATTATTATTATTATTATTATTAGAAACACAAGATGAGTTCACAGCAGACACTCTGCTGGCTGTTGTATTGGATCACACGTCAGACACATCCCAAGTGTCTAGGATTGTGTGATGTATCAGCGAATGATGCATGCAGATCCCAGTAAGGTGGCCTTCTGCAGCTTTCAGATGGTAATTTTGTCAGCGCAGATTATGTTTAAGTGCAGGCCAAGGTCTTTAGGCACTGCACCCAGTGTGCCGATCACCACTGGGACCACCTTGACTGGCTTGTGCCAGAGTCTTTGCAGTTCAATCTTTAAATTCCAGCTGTTTCTCTTCAATCCTGCTGTCACCTGGGATTGTGACATCGACAAACCATACTTTTTTTTTTAAACACGATTGTGAGGTCAGGAATATTGTGCTCTAGAACTCTGTCTGTCTGAATTCGGAAGTCCCAGAAGAGTTTGATGTGTTAGAATCATAGGTAAAGGTAAAGGTAGTCCCCTGACATTAAGTCCAGTCATGTCTGACTCTGGGGTGTGGTGCTCATCTCCATTTCTAAGCCGAAGAGCCAGCGTTGTCCGTAGACACCTCCAAGGTCATGTGGCCAGCATGACTGCAAAGAGCACTGTTACCTTCCCGCCGAAGCGGTACCTATTGATATACTCACATTGGCCTGTTTTCAAACTGCTAGGTTGGCAGAAGCTGGGGCTGACAGCGGAAGCTCATGCCGCTCCCCAGATTCGAACCTGTGACCTTTCGGTCAACAAGTTTAGCAGTTCAGTGGTTTAACCCACTGCACCACAGTTGTCTTAATTGTTTGTTTCAAATAACAAATTAACATGGCCATCCCTCCAGGATTTTGTAGGAAAATCTTGTGTTTTGAACTGGTCCTTTAAACACTTTAGTCCAGGGGTCCTCAAACTATGGCCCGAGGGCTGAATACAACCCTCCAAGCTCTTTTACCCATCCTTTGCTTAGGGTCAACCTAAGTCTGAAATGACTTGAAAGCACACAACAACAACAACAACAACAACAACAACAGTCCTATCTCATCAGTCAAAAGCAGGCCCACACTTCCAACTGAAATACTAATAAGCTTATATTTGGAGCATTTGGAGCATTTATATTCATGTTTTTTTCAAATTATAATCCGGCCCTCCAACAGTTTGAGGGACTGTGACCTGGCCCTCTGTTTTAAAAGTTTGAGGACCCCTGCTTTAATCCTTCAGACATTTTGGACTTGCAGTTTCTCAAGCCGCTCCTGATACGAAAGAAAAACAATAAATGGATCATGCAGGATTGTTCTGCAAAAACTAACATGTGTCCCAGGCTTCCTTTGAACTAAACATCTGGATACTCAAACAGTCCATTTTTCTTTCTATAACCTTTCCTTCCTTCTCTGCATAACCATTTGTGCTAATTATGGGAGATTATCTCAGACTGTGGTCTATTCCCTTTAGAAGCAAGTAGTGCCATTAATATTGTGGATATCCTGCTGATTTCCCTATAAAGTGCAGCTCTTGAAGCAAGAGGAGAAGCTATTAAGCATACTCCAGGCTGCAAGTGTTTTTTCGTAAATGTCATTATTTTTGTATCCGTATGAGCTTTCCAAGACCTTTAAAGTCCATTGTCAAAAATGTATCCAAAAGAGAGAAAGAAAGCATAATTGTGGTCCTTCCAAACTGGCCCCAAAGATGTTGGGGTCAGTTGAAAGGCTGAACAGGGCATAGGGTTACAGCCTGTGTTGGATGGGGTTACACTCCCTCTGAAGATGCAGATTTGCAGCTTGGGAGTGATCCTGGATTTATTGCTGAGCCTGGAAACCCAGGTTTCGGCGGTGACCAGGGGAGCTTTTGCATAGTTAAAACTAGTGCGCCAGCTGCGCCCGTACCTTGGGAAGACTGATCTGGCCACGGTGGTCCATGCTCTGGTTACATTCCGAATAGATTACTGCAATGCACTCTATGTGGGGCTGCCTTTGAAGACTGTTTGGAAACTCCAACTAGTCCAATGGGCGGCAGCCAGATTGCTCACCGGAGCGCCATATAGGGAGCACACCACCCCCCTGCTATGCCAGCTCCACTGGCTGCCAGTTCATTTCCGAGCACAATTCAAAGTGCCGGTCTTGGCCTATAAAGCCCCATACGGCTCCGGCCCAGCTTACTTGTCTGAACTTATCTCCCTCTATGTTCTGCCTCGTAGTTTAAGATCCACCGGGGAGGTCCTGCTCTCAGTCTCACTGGACTCGCAAACGCGTCTGGTGGGGACGAGGGACAGGGCCTTCTCGGTGGTGACCCCCGCTTGTGGAATTCGCTCCCCAGCAAGATTAGATTGGTTTCCTCCCTCCTTTCCTTTAGGAAAAAAATTGAAATCATGGTCTTGGAACCAGGCTTTTGGCTAGCAGGCACAATGGCATTTTGGACATTGAACTGGACCATGATTGTTATGATAAGGAATAAGGAAAACTCTTAGCAATTTGCCCTCAGAATGGACTTTACTACTGGATTAGGATTGACTGTGTTCCCTCATCTCTCTTTGAAAACCCTATACAAGCTATATCATACCCTGCTCATGCCCAGAGTTTATTTTTTAATTTGTAAACAATTACATTTGGCCCGGCCATAGGTTTTTAATCCTTGGGTTACTGTTTTTTTGGTTATTGTTTATATGTGATTTATATTAATTGTACTGTGTTTACTGTTTTGTTTATTGCTTTTGTTTATTGATGTACTCTTGGGCTTTGCCTCATGTAAGCCGTTCCAAGTCCCTTGGGGAGATGATGGCGGGTTATAAAGACTGTCCAAGTCCTGAACCGGTGCCTGGCCGCTGTGATGGTCTGGATGAGGGCGAGCAAATTGAAGTTGAATCCAGACAAGAGAGAGGTCCTCCTGGTCAGTCGCAAGGCCGAACAGGGTATAGGGTCGCAACCTGTGCTGGACAGGGTCACACTCCCCTTGAAAGCACAGGTTCTCAGCTTAGGAGTTCTCCTGGATTCATCACTGAACCTGGAATCCCAGGTTGCAGCGGTGGCCAGGGGAGCGTTTGCACAATTAAAACTTGTGCACCAGCTGTGCCCGTACCTTGGGAAGTCAGACATGGCCACAAAGGTCCATGCTCTCGTTACATCTACTGCAACGCACTCTATGTGGGGTTGCCTTTGAAGACTGCTCAGAAGCTTCAAGTAGTCCAACGAGAGGCAGCCAGGTAAATAACTGGGGCGGCATACAGGGAGCATACAACTCCCATGTTACGCCAGCTCCAATAGCTGCCAGTTTGCTACCGGGCACAATTCAAAGTGCTGGCTTTGGCCTATAAAGCCCTAAACGGCCCCGGCCCAAATTACCTGTCCAAACGCATCTCCCTCTATGTACCATCGCAGAGATTAAGATCCTCCAGGGAGGCCCTGCTTTCCGTCCCGCCATTGTCACAGGCGCGATTGGTGGGGACGAGGACAGGGCCTTCTCGGTGATTGCTCCCCGGCTATGGAACTCCCTTCCTGGTGAGATCAGGTCAGCTCCCTCCCTCCTGTCCTTTAGAAGGATGGTAAAAACTTGGCTGTGGGATCAAGTTTTTGGGACAGGGCAATGAAGCGACAATGGGAAAGATGACAGGGCCAATTGGATTTGATGCGGATGGCTAGGACGGTTTTAAATTGTGTTATTTTAAATGGTGTATTTTAATATTTAGATAATTTTTTTAATGTTTATGTATTGTACCCAGGCATTGAATGTTTGCCATGTATATGTTGTGCTCCGCTCTGAGTCCCCTTCGGGGTTTTATTTATTTCTCGTGTCAGGGCAGCCAGTCAATTATACTACATTTCTAACAGAACAAAGCAAACAAACAGAGAAAATACAAAATGTGTGAGTTTGGTAGTTGATTAAATGTCCTTTGACCAGTATCTGGCCACTTGGAGTGCTTCTGGTGTTGCTGCAAGAAGGTCCTCCATGGTGCATGTGGCTGGGCTCAGGTTGCATTGCAGCAGGTGGTCAGTGGTTTGCTCCTCTCCACACTCACATGTCGAGGATTCCACTTTGTAGCCCCATTTCTGAAGGTTGGCTCTGCATCTCGTGGTGCCAGAGCGCAGTCTGTTCAGCGCCTTCCAAGTCGCCCAGTCCTCTGTGTGCCCAGGGGGGAGTCTCTCATTTGGTATCAGCCATTGGTTGAGGTTCTGGGTTTGAGCCTGCCACTTTTGGACTCTCGCTTGCTGAGGTGTTCCAGCGAGTGTCTCTGTAGATCTTAGAAAACTATTTCTAGATTTAAGTCGTTGACGTGCTGGCTGATACCCAAACAGGGGATGAGCTGGAGATGTCTCTGCCTTGGTCCTTTCACTATTGGCTGCTACTTCCCGGCGGATGTCAGGTGGTGCGATACCGGCTAAGCAGTGTAATTTCTCCAGTGGTGTAGGGCGCAGACACCCCGTGATAATGCGGCATGTCTCATTAAGAGCCACATCCACTGTTTTAGTGTGGTGAGATGTGTTCCACACTGGGCATGCATACTCAGCAGCAGAGTAGCACAGCGCAAGGGCAGATGTCTTCACTGTGTCTGGTTGTGATCCCCAGGTTGTGCCAGTCAGCTTTCATATGATATTGTTTCTTGCACCCACTTTTTGCTTGATGTTCAGGCAGTGCTTCTTGTAGGTCAGAGCATGGTCCAGAGTGACTCCCAGGTATGTGGGTGTGCTGCAATGCTCCAGTGGGATTCCTTCCCAGGTAATTCTCATAGCTCGGGATGCTTGTCTGTTCTTAAGGTGAAAGGCACATGTCTGTGTTTTAGATGGGTTGTGGATCAGCTGGTTTTCCCTGTAATAGGCAATAAGAGCACCTAGAACTTCAGAAAGCTTCTGTTCTACCATCTCAAAGCTCCCTGCTTGAGCAGTAATGGCACGATCATCAGCATAGATGAAACTCTCTGTCCCTTCTGGCAATGGCTGGTCATTTGTGTAGATGTTGAACATGGATGGAGCAACCCTTCGGGGTGAGAAGGGCGGAATATAAGTGTTTTAAATAAATAAATAAAGATTATTATTATGGAAACGGCTATGTGACTGTATAATTAATATTACCGTTTTTAATCTATTGCATATTTATGGTTTAATATTGTTGTTATATTGATACTGCGGCATCGAATTGTTGCCAATGTTAGCCGCTCAGAGTCTCCCTCTCGGGGGTTGAGAAGGGCGGGGTAGAAATGTTGTAAATAAATAATAAATTGGAGTAAGTATGCTTTGGAAACATCTGTAGTGAGCAGCAGGAAGGAAGCTGTTGTGCAAGGTCTGCAAATGCCTAATTCAATCTGTCTCTTTCTTCCTACAGCAACACAGAAGAAATGGATGGAAGAGCAGCATCCAAATAGATTTCCAGTCAGTCCTTTGAACAGCACCCTTCTCCTTCTAGAAGAACTGTCCCCAGCCCGTGATGCCCCAAGGAGTCTGATCACAGACAAGACACAATGCTCTCCCATTTCTTTCTTGGATTGCCCTTCTTTTCAGAACTGTGTCATCATCTTTCCCTTCTGTTCGAGATACTGTTGTTGGCACTCTTTGCTTTTTCTCGTAGTATAGATCATGCATTCCTTCCTGGCATTCATTCTGTGCCCCTCCCTCCGCACATGTTCGTTTTTCTCCATCCCCATAGTTTAAGAACACTAAATATGCAACACACACACATACATCCACAGTATGTGATACATAGTGATGGAAAATACACATCTTATCAGGTGCATAACCTGTTACATCTTTTGTGTTCTTTCTGATCAACTTTAATATATTATGCTATATTATAATGCTGGATTTGCAACTTTTAGGGTATGGAAGATTTACATTGAGGGTATTACATATTCCCAGGTTCACAAATGGGAGAATTCTGGAAGATAAAGTCCAAAATAGTAATGATTCCAACCCATAATTTAAAATTATGTTTTGCCCCATTATAACCTTTGGCTAACTTGGTTGAAAGACAGACATAACCCTGCAAATGGTAGCCAATGCGTGTTCTTTACTAGCTCTTTGAATAAAGGAAGTTTGGAATTATTAAAATTAAACTGTATTGTTTAAGACTTTCATGGATGGAATCACTGGGTTGATTAAGTTTTCCAGGCTGTATGGCCATATTCCAGAAGCATTCTCTCCTGATGTTTCACCTGCATCTATGGCAGGCATCCTCAGAGGTTGTGAGGTCACAACCTCTGAGGATGCCTGTCATAGATGTAGGTGAAACGTCAGGAGAGAATGCTTCTGGAACATGGCCATACAGCCCAAAAAATTTACAACAACCCAGTAAAATTAAACAGACCACCATTTTAACAACAAAAAGAAAAGTATTGTCAAAGCTTTTCATGGCCGGAATCACTGGGTTGTTGTAGGTTTTTTGGGCTATATTGCCATGTTCTAGAAGCATTCTCTCCTGACGTTTCACCTGCATCTATGGCAGGCATCCCCAGAGGTTGTGAGGTCACAACCTCTGAGGCTGCCTGCCATAGATGTAGGCAAGAGAGAGTCAGGAGAGAATGCTTCTGGAACATGGCCATACAGCCGAAAACACTCACAACCCAGAAAAATTAAACAGACCACCATTTTAACAACAAAGAGAAAAGTATTGTCGGAGCCTTTCATGGCTGGAATCACTGGGTTGTTGTAGGTATTTCGGGCTATATGGCCATGTTCTAGAAGCATTCTCTCCTGACATTTCATCTGCATCTATGGCAGGCATCCCCAGAGGTTGTGAGGTCACAGCCTCTGAGACTGCCTGCCATAGATGTAGGCAAGAGAGAGTCCTTCCAAAATGCTTCTGGAACATGACCATACAGCCCAGAAAACTTAAAACAACCCCGAAAAATTAAACAGACCACCATTTTAACAACAAAGAGAAAAGTATTGTCGAAGCTTTTCATGGCTGGAATCACTGGGTTGTTGTAGGTATTTCGGGTTATAGGGCCATGTTCTAGAAGCATTCTCTCCTGACGTTTCACAACCTCTGAGGATGCTTGCCATAGATGCAGGCGAAACATCAGGAGAGAATGCTTCTAGAACATGGCCATGTAGCCCAAAAAACCTACAACACCCCAAAGAGAAAAGTTTTCTGAGAATGGCAAGAGAAACATATTTGTGACGTTTTGGACACTACCACTGACTAACAGACCATCCTGGTGCCGTCTTAGTGAGTTACAATATTATAGGTCCAACTTACAGTATCATAACCCACTTTTTTGGTTATTGAGGAAGTCAGAATTACCACGAAGCCCCACTTTTAAACAATGTCCCACTAAACAACCACTTCTATGTAATGGAGATGTTTTCAGCTATTTTCCCATATCTCACTGGTTCTCAACCTTTGGGTCCCCAGGTTTTTTGAACTACAACTTCCAGAAATCCTAGCCAGTTTACCAGCTGCTATGAATTCTGGGAGTTGAAGGCCAAAACATCTGGGGACTAACAGGTTGAGAACTACTGCTATAACTAGTCACACTGCAAGAACAGATAGAAAGAGCCCTGCTTGGCTCTTCATTTGTTACACTACCAACAAGGTCGTCCTCTGGAGAGACCTTCCAAGGACCTCTGGAGTCTCCTGCGAATGATGGACACACCTCCACTGAAACTTCCCCCAACTCCATTGTCACAGTAATGGAGATGTTTTCAGCTATTTTCCCATTGCTCACTGGTTCTCAACCTCTGCATCCCCAGGTTTTTTGGACTACAATTCCCAAAAATCCTAGCCAGTTTACCAGCTGTTAGGAATTCTGGGAGTTGAGGACCAACAGGTTGAGAACTATTGCCATAGCTAGTCACACTGCAAGAACTGATAGAAAGAGCCCTGCTTGGCTCTTCATTTGTTGCACTTCCAATAAGGTTGTCCTCTGGAGAGACCTTCCAAGGACCTCTGGAGTCTCCTGCAAATGATGGACACACCTCAACTGAAACTTCCCCCAACTCCAATGTCACAGAAATGGCAGTTTTGTTGTGGAAACTTAAAAGGTGGAGTTAAGGGGGAGTAGCACTGAGAGATGTAGCTATGGAGACATAGCAGTGTGCCAGAGATACATCTCCTGCCTTTGTTTACTTTTGCTTTAGCTTTTCTCAAGCACTAGAAGACTACAATGCAATTTCTTTCCTCCTTCACACACCAAGACAGAAAATGTTAATAAGCTTTGGGGGGAAATGAGGATGCATTCAAATCACCTTCCCTAAGATAACAACCTTTCCTACGATGACAACTCAATCTATTCACTTGAGTGCTGGGCTTCTTGAAGTGAATAGAGCTTCACTTGAATGAAAGCTCTATTCACTAACTCTCAAAGTCAGGCAATGGAAACTGAATTAGATGAGGACCATCTTCCGTAGGCTGAAGGACATGGCCTTGACTCCTGGTGTCAAGCACCTGATGTAGCTTTCCCACCCACAACATTAGCTACGGATCTAACTTCGACCTTCTTCTCCATTCCCCAGGCAGATCAGAGAGAAAAGAAGGAACGCTGATGCTTGCAGATACTATCTGATCTTACTCCAGCTTCTCTTTCCTGCGAAAGCAATGGAGAGGCAGAACAAAGTTAGGCAGGGCATCTCCATCATTCCCAATCGGTGACTGGGGCTGTTTGGAGACATCCATGGATGAAATGGAACACTGCCTGGAAAGTGTTACGTCTGTCCGTCACCACATATAATGTTTAAACTTTGAAAATTTCACAGAAATCCCATGAAAGGTCTGTTAGTCACTGACAGCTCCTCAATACACTGAAGATACGTGTCTGTTTCTAGCCAGAGAAGGTCATACTCTCCCATGTAGACAGGCGTTCCACAAAGCCCTTTGTTTGTGTGTTGCATGCTAGTTTACTCCTTGGGGCTCAAGAGTGTTAGAAACACCTTCATAAATATCTTTCTATATCTCTCTGGCTTGTTTTGGGTTGTTTTCTTTCATACAAGGGTTGAATGAAAAGTAGTGCCTCCACCTTCGTAACTCCTCAACAGATGGCAGTCCTGGTATGCAGCAGGTATTGGCTTGTTCAGTAGACTCTTCTCTACAGTTCCATTTTGGCGGGAAGCCTTAGCATTGAACGGTTTTGTTGTTAAAGTGAGAAGTATGGAACCCTGCGCAGATGGTCGGACAATGTGACTTAAGCAACGTGCAGTCATTGAATCTGAGGATGCTTGCCATAGATGCAGGCGAAACGTCAGGAGAAATGCCTCTAGAACATGGCCATATAGCCCGAAAAAACCCACAAGAACTGAGTGATTCCAGCCATGAAAGCCTTCAACAATACATAGTCATTGAATACTTTTTTTAAAAAAAATGTATTAGTTTTTACAGAAAAAATACAACAAACATAGCAAACTTAAAAACTACAGCTCCATATTTCTACATTCGTCTATTTTCTAAACATTTTCCCAGTCCAAACGCATCAGCAAACTTGAAAAGAGAAAAAAATGAAAAAGAAATTCTTGACAGCAGAAGGTGCCACCCCAAAGGAGATTCGTCAGAGAATGCAAGCTGTTTGTGGTGATTGTATTGATGTGAGTACTGTGTGCCGTTGGGCGAGCAAATTTAAAGATGTGTCGGTGACACCTTCTGCTGTCAAGAATTCAATGACTGCACGTTGCTTAAGTCGCATTGACTGACCGTCTGCACACGGTTCCGTACTTTGCACTTTAGCAACACAACCGTTCAATACTAAGGTTTCCCACCAAAATGGAACTGTAGAGGAGAGTCTACTGAGCAAGCCAGCACCAGCCGCATAACAGTACTGCCATCTTTTGAGGAGTTACGAAGGTGGAGGCATTACTTTTCATTCAACCCTCGTATGATACTCAAGTTTGAGATATTAATTCTTTCAGTGTCCTCCATTGTCAGTTTTTTTTAATGTGGTGCAGTGAGCTCTTTTTAAATGATTCTAAAATGGTAGCTGTCAGAACATGCACTGATTCCCGGGTTCTTTGAGCCACTGGTTTATGGTGAGCTCTCCTAGTTGCTCCAATCCCATCATCTGCCTCTTGTTATCAGCCTTCAGATTCTGGAATCGCATGAAATTACTAGGACAGTCATCACCTACTTTATTTCAACACACTCTCCATGCAAACTGTTGATACAGTGGCTACCCAACCCTCTGCTCCTAGTTTGCAAAAATATTTGTGTAGCTCTGTTGGATTATTTTATCTCTAGTAACCATAGTCGTAATGATTGAGGCAGTGTGGTTCGTAGACTGGGTAGGAACCAGCCCACAACATGTCCAGTCTTGTAACTGACTGTACACTTATTTGATATAGATCTCCTTATCCACTGGGGCAACAGTCTTTATCTGCTTCTTTAAAGAGTAAGGACCCATATGGAAATATTTTTTTCAAAGTGGATAAATTTGGGAGTGAGGTGACAATGGAGACATGTCCCAACTTATGAATGTTTCCAGATGTACCAATTTTCAAAAACCTTGCTGTTGGAGTTATTCTATTCCTCTCTTAAATGAGACCTCCAGCACTACATCTTCTGGTGTCGTCGAAGGCTTTCGTGGTCGGAATCATGTGAGTTTTTCAGGCTGTATGGCCATGTTCCTGAAGCATTCTCTCCTGACACTCCACCTGAATCTATAGCAGACATCCTCAGTTGTCTGACCTCACAACCTTTGAGGATTCCTGACATAGATGCAGGCAAAACATCAGGAGAGAGTACTTCTGGAACATGTCCATAACACCCCCCCCCCCCAAAAAAAACCTCACAACAATCTACTACATCTTCTCTTTGCTAATAAGGGCTGACATTCATAATTGCAGTTACAAATACATAACATAGAGTCACACATTGTAAATGACTCATATACATGATGTCTATATATTCAATACTGTGGGGAACATGTAGATATCATAGAAAGTCTCCTAATCTAGACCTACTGGGTAGCAGTCACTAGGAGAGATAGGGGTCTATATTTCTGTGTCTGTTTCTACCTGGTGTAAGTGAGAACTATGAGGGTTGAATGAAAAGTAATGCCTCCACCGTCGTAACTCCTCAACAGATGGCAGTACTGGTATGCAGCAGGTACTGGCTTGTTCAGTAGACTCTCCTTTTACAGTTCAATTTTGGCAGTAAGCCTTAGCATTGAACGGTTGTGTTGTTAAAGTGCGAAGTATCGAACTCTGCGCAGACAGTTGGTCAATGCGACTTAAACAACGTGCAGTCATTGAATTCTTGACAGCAGAAGGTGTCACCCTTCATCAGAGAATGAAAGCTGTTGATGGTGATTGTGTTGATGTGAGTACTGTGCGTCACTGGGAGAGTAAGTTTAAAGATGTTGAGGTGGGAACATCTGACTTGCGTGACAAACAAAGAGTTAGACGTCCTGTGACAGCAACCACTGAATTTCACAAGCAAAAGGTTGACAGATCGATTCAGGACAATTGTTGTATCACTCAAAGAGAAATTTCAACCATAATCGACATTTCACAAGAACGTGTGGGTCACATTATTGCTTTCTTTAACTATTGGGAAATCTGTGCACGATGAGTTATGGAAATAGAGGGTCGACTTCTGCGTCACTGGGAGAGTAAGTTTAAAGATGTTGAGTTGACACCTTCTACTGTCAAGAATTCAATGACTGCACGTTGCTTAAGTTGCATTGACCGACAATCTGTGCAGGGTTCCATACTTCACACTTTAGCAACACAAATGATGCCTTCACACTTTAGTCTACTGAACAAGCCAGTACCTGCCGCATACCAGTACTGCCATCTGTTGAGGAGTTACGAAGGTGGAGGCATTACTTTTCATTCAACCCTCTTATGACAGCCATTCTGCTTCTGGCTAGAGATCACTCACAGACGCAGGTGGAATATCAGTCTGCTGTATGTCAGTCAATAGGAGAACAAAGCCTTGTTGCTTGCAACAGCTACAACCCAGTAGATTAGGATTGAGTTGGTGGGTGAACTGGGAGAGGCTCCATAACTACATAAGTAAGGCTGTTATCTAGCTAAATACCTGCCCTAAAATACCGGCCTACATTCCAATCTCTAATTCTCAACCTTTAACCCTCTAGATATTCCAAACATCATCTTCCAGCATAGCCAATGGTTGTGATTGTGAGCTACCTTCTAATCATGCCCTTTGCTTTCCCTTTGCCTCGTGAACACCTCACACTCCTGCTCTCCTCTCTTCGCCCTGGAGCACCCCTCCCCATCTCTCTCCCCTTACCTTACATTTATACAGTAGTCGGGAACAGGTGCATTCTTCCTTCCTAATATCCCTCCTCCCATTTGTTTTTCTTTTTGCATGTGATTTCTTCTACTGCAATGGAATGTTAATAAAGGAATGTTGTTACGAAAACATAAAGCGTGTCCTGATTCTTCCCACACTAAACAGGCGCCCACTTCCATTGCAGGGAGAGCACATGAGTGGAGTGGTGCGGAAGCTGCAATGGCATCATTTCGAAATGGCTGGTGCAGATTTCAGCATCTGGAGAAACTGGGCTCACGGGCCACTGCTTTACATACATGACGTCTTCTTGATCTCTCCCTTCAATGAATTTTGTAGTAGATTTCTCTATTTGGATATGCCTTCAAGTCTACCCCCTCCCCAATTAATTTTATAGGGTGCTCATATTTATTTATTTACTTACTTACTTTATTTATATCCCGCTTTTCTCAGCCCTCAGGCGACTCAAAGCGGTGAACAACATTGATACAAAACATCACGAGACAAGTATAGGGCAATTCAAAACAATTGTAACATAAATCATTAAACATCTGTATAACAATCATTAACGCCTCAACAGTAAAATCAGAATCCAGTCTCAACATACATTATTCCGTATTCCTATGTTCAATTACACTGTTTAATCAAATGCTTGTTCGAACAGTCAGGTCTTCACTTTCCTACGAAATGCCAGCAGGGAGGGGGCCAATCTGATATCTGCAGGCAGGGTGTTCCACAGCCGAGAGGCCACCACTGAGAAGGCCCTGTCTCTCATCCCCGTCAAGTGCGCCTGTGTTGCAGGCGGGACAGAGAGCAGGGCCTCCCCAGATGATCTTAGTATCCTAGTCAGTTCATAGGACGAGATGCATTTGGAGAGGTAAGTAGGGCCAAAACCGTTTAGGGCTTTATAGGCTAACACCAGCACATTGAATTGTGCCTGGTAGCAAATTGGCAGCCAATAGAGCTGGCGCAACAGAGGAGTAGTATGCTCCCTGAGTGCCACTCCTGTTAGCAGCCTGGCTGCCGAACGCTGGACCATTTGAAGCTTCCGAGCAGTCTTCAAAGGCAACCCCACGTAGAGAGCTTTGCAGTAGTCTATACGGGATGTAACCAGAGCGTGGACTACCGTGGCCAAGTCAGACTTCCCAAGGTACGGGCGCAGCTGGCGCACAAGTTTTAACTGCACGAATGCTCCCCTGGTCACCGCTGAAACCTGGGGTTCCAGGCTCAACGACGAGTCCAAGATCACACCCAAGCTGCAAACCTGCGTCTTCAGGGGGAGTGTGACCCCGTCCAACACAGGCAAGGAATATAGGCAAGGAATGCTCACAGGCTGTTTTGCCAGGTCCCTTCTCTGAAATATGGCCTAAATCATAGAATCATAGAGTTGGAAGAGACCTCATGGGCCATCCAGTCCAACCCCCTGCCAAGAAGCAGGAAAATTGCATTCAAAGCATCCCCGACAGATGGCCATCCAGCCTCTGCTTAAAAGCCTCCAAAGATGGAGCCTCCACCACACTCCAGGGCAGAGAGTTCCACTGCTGAATGGCTCTCACAGTCAGGAAGTTCTTCCCCATGTTCAGATGGAATCTCCTTTCTTGTAGTTTGAAGACATTATTCCGCGTTCTAGTCTCCAGGGCAGCAGAAAACAAGCTTTCTCCCTCCTCCCTATGACTTCCTCTCACATATTTATATGTTGTTATCATGTCTTCTCTCACCAGGTATTTGTTGCCAGTCTCAAAAAAAAAAATACTAACCAGACCCACCAAAAATTTTCCAACCATTGGCAGGATCAAATGTGGAGTTAGACTAGACAGTAGAGGTGGTTGGGTAGATTTGTGGCATGCCTGTTTCCAATCTAAGTGATGAAATACAGTGGTACAGAAAATCAGGAGATGCTTACTTCTTGGGAGGAGAGCAATGTCCAATCTCGATAAAATAGTGAAGGATAGAGACATCACGCTGGCAATGAAGATCCTCATAGTTAAAATAATGGCATTCCCCATGACTACCTACGGATGTGAGAGCTGGACCATAGGGAAGGCTGAGTGAAGGAAGATAGATGCTTTTGAACTGTGGTGCTGGAGGAAAGTTCTGAGAGTGCCTGGGACAGCGAGAAGATCCAACCAGTCCATACTTCAGGAAATAAAGCCCGACTGCTCATTGGAAGGAAGGATACTAGAGGCCAAGATGAAGTACTTTGGCTACATCAGGAGAAGAAAGGAAAGCTTAGAGAAGACAATGATGCTGGAGAAAATGGAAGGTAAAAGGAAGAGGGGCCAACCAAGGGCAAGATGGATGGATGGTATCCTTGAAGTGACTGGCTTGACTCTGAAGGAGCTGGTGGAGGTGACGGCTGACAGGGAGCTCTGGCATGGGCTGGTCCATGAGGTCACGAAGAGTCAGAAACGACTGAACAAATCAACAACAACAACAACAACAACAGTAGTTTCTATACAGACTTAAAGGAAGTCCCACAGAAAACATGCTACAGTACTGTTGAAGGCTTTCAAGGCTGGAATCACCTGCATCTATGGCAAGCATCATCAGAGGTACCTCCTCACTACCTCTGAGGATGCTTGCCATAGATGCAGGCGAAACGTCAGGAGAGAATGCCTCTAGACCATGGCCATATAGCCCGAAAAAACCTACAACAACCCAAGTTAAAGGTAATTTGAAACCTGTTCTTATATATTCACATAAAAGTCCTTTTCAGAAGAAAAGAATAGTTTGAAAGAAACTCATTTGAAACATTATTCTGTAAGCAACAAGCGTTTGATCCTATGTAACCATAGAATCATAGAATCATAGAATCAAAGAGTTGGAAGAGACCTCATGGGCCATCCAGTCCAATCCCCCTGCCAAGAAGCAGGAATATTGCATTCAAATCACCCCTGACAGATGGCCATCCAGCCTCTGTCTTAAAAGCTTCCAAAGAAGGAGCCTCCACCACACTCCGGGGCAGAGAGTTCCACTGCTGAACGGCTCTCACAGTCAGGAAGTTCTTCCTAATGTTCAGATGGAATCTCCTCTCTTGTAGTTTGAAGCCATTGTTCCGCGTCCTAATCTCCAAGGAAGCAGAAAACAAGCTTGCTCCCTCCTCCCTGTGGCTTCCTCTCACATATTTATACATGGCTATCATATCTCCTCTCAGCCTTCTCTTCTTCAGCTAAACATGCCCAGTTCCCTAAGCCGCTCCTCATAGGGCTTGTTCTCCAGACCCTTGATCATTTTAGTCGCCCTCCTCTGGACACATTCCAGCTTGTCAATATCTCTCTTGAATTGTGGTGCCCAGAATTGGACACAATATTCCAGATGTGGTCTAACCAAAGCAGAATAGAGGGGTAGCATTACTTCCCTAAATCTAGACACTATGCTCCTATTGATGCAAGCCAAAATCCCATTGGCTTTTTTTGCCGCCACATCACATTGTTGGCTCATGTTTAACTTGTTGTCCACGAGGACTCCAAGATCTTTTTCACACGTACTGCTCTCGAGCCAGGCGTCACCACTACGCTTATACCATAAGAATGCTACAAATAAACTAAGTAACTGTTTCACCTTCAAACAAACTCTCTCTCTCAATGTATCATTTCCAGGTCTTTAAAAAGACAGAGAAGAAGTAAACAAACCTTTACTCCTTAGGGTCATATTTTGCACAAAATGTCAGCCTGTCCCCTTCCTGACCATTTTGCATTTTTGGTTACTTAAGCAAATATTATTTATTTATTTATTTATTTATAATTCAAACTTATATGCCGCCGCTCCCCTGGGGCTCGGAGCAGCTTACAAGAACAGGCTAAAATCTAACACAATTTAAAAACAATTTAAAACAATTTAAAAATAATTTAAAAACAACAATATCAGAGATCAAAGGTCTGTCGAAACAGATATGTCTTACATGCCCTGCAGAAAACTGATAGGTCCCACAAGGCACGGACTTCAGGTGGCAGAGTATTCCAGAGTGATGGTGCCACTGCTGTAAAGGCTCTGCGTCTGGTTGCTGTTAGAAGCAAGGTCTTGACACTGGGAATTTCCAATAGATCTTGGTCCTCAGAACGGAGGGATCTCTGGGGTTGGTAGGGGGTGAGGCGGTCCCTCAGGTACATCGGCCCCAGACCATGCAAGGCCTTAAAGGTGAGTACTATCACTTTGGAAGTGATCCGGTGCTCATTTTGTAACCAATGCAGCTGCAGTAAAATTGGTGTTATCTGGCATCTCATCAGAATTCCTGCAAGAAGCTGAGCAGCTGCATTTTGTACCAACTTGAGCTTCCGGATCACCAACAGAGGATGGCCAATGTAGAGGGCGTTACAGTAGTCCAGTCTTGAGATGACCGTAGCCTGGATCACCGTAGCTAGGTCCCTTTAGCCAGGCCACAAGACCAGAGAGTGTCCCACTGAACTTTAAATCTCTTTTCCTGTCCACCAACATTATGTTTCTCATTCTTGAGTTGGGAATGTAGTAACTACTTTGGGAGACATTGATCCGGCATTCGGACAATGTGATCAGTTCAACGGAGATCCCTACCGGAACTGCCTTCCACCTGGAAACAGATGTCCTCACTGCGGGAGAACATGCGGATCAAGAATAGTGCTCCACAACCACCTACGGACCCACCACCAAGACACTACACTTGGAGGGCCATCATCCTTGGGCAATGAGGGATCGCCTAAGTAAGTAAGTAGTAAGTCTACTTAGGAGGTAACTATGACATGCACAACAAAGTTCACGTTATCATGTGTGGGGTGTATTTTCTTCACAAATATCCACAGCAAATATCTTGAATTATCTATAGTACAGAAACAAGAACCTGGATCAATGGGTGCCAAGTTCCAGTTCCATACTCATTCTGCTGAGTATGCATGCCCAGTGTGGAACACATCTCACCACACTAAAACAGTGGATGTGGCTCTTAATGAGACATGCCGCATTATCACGGGGTGTCTGCGCCCTACACCACTGGAGAAATTACACTGTCTAGCCGGTATTGCACCACCTGACATCCACCGGGAAGTGGCAGCCAATAGTGAAAGGACCAAGGCAGAGACATCTCCAGCTCATCCCCTGTTTGGGTATCAGCCAGCACGTCAACGACTTAAATCCAGACATAGTTTTCTAAGATCTACAGAGACACTCGCTGGAACACCTCAGCAAGCGAGAGTCCAACAGTGGCAGGCTCAAACCCAGAACCTCAACCAATGGCTGATACCAAATGAGAGACTCCCTCCTGGGCACACAGAAGACTTGGCGACTTGGAAGGCGCTGAACAGACTGCGTCTCTGGCACCACGAGATGCAGAGCCAACCTTCAGAAATGGGGCTACAAAGTGGAATCCTCGCCATGCGAGTGTGAAGAAGAGCAAACCACTGACCACCTTCTGCAATGCAACCTGAGCCCTGCCACATGCACAATGGAGGACCTTCTTGCAGCAACACCAGAAGCACTCCAAGTGGCCAGATACTGGTCAAATGACATTTAATCAACTACCAAACTCACACATTTTGTATATTCTCTGTTTGTTTGCTTTGTTCTGTTAGAAATGTAATATAATTGACTGGCAGCCCTGACACGAGAAAAAAAAGTTCCAGTTTTGGAGGGATCAGATTTAACTCTCTTTGAAAACAATAATAATTGTGGCATAGTGGTTAAGAAATGACAAATAAAACAGGGTCACAAAATCTTCACATGGTGTTGAGTGTAATCTGTTGGGGGCCACACACTAGTGATAGAGAGGGACGAAGCCAGTAGAGTGCATCAAGGTGGCCAGATCCAAAAGCAGGCAAGAAGACTGCCCCGCTCTTCTAGATTCCTGACATAGCTCTTCTCCCTCTCCTTTTCTTCTGACACCCACTTCCCACCCTCTCTCATTCTAACACCTTCCTCTACTCTTTCTCTGACACGACTCCCACGTCTTCGCACTCCCCTTCACTTCTTCCCCCTCATTCTGTCACTTCCCAACCTTATTTTTTCTGACACCTTTCCCCATCTTTCTTACGGCCTTCTCTCTCCCTGGCACTTTCCCTCTCTCCTTTTGACACCTTTCTCATTTCTGACACTTCCCTCATTCTTTCTTCTTTACGTCACCTTCTGTCTCTCTTTTTATGGTCACCCCTCTCTCTCTTATGGGCTGATCCCACTTCTCCTTGGAAATGAAGACAAAGGATGCAGGTTGGCTCAACCTTGAAAAGAAAACATCAGAGGAACAATGTAAGCGATGACAATGTGCCAGGCAGGTTGGGAACAATGGGTGAAGGGATGGCTTAAAGTCTATGCTGCAGTTTCTTCAGATGAAATATTTTCTCTGTGCAATAAAGCAGAGCCCTGTTTTTGTTCTAAACTGCAGCCACACAAAGTAAGTTCAGACTAGGAAATGGTTGAGCTGAGATTTGGTTGTGCTGTGAGAGCCAGGCCGAGAGGGCATGCTTTCCAGGGGATGGCTTTCTTCTGACGTGCTGTCTGGTCTTTGCAAGGAAGTCTCGGCAATCCCAGGAGCTGTGGCATCCTCCCTTTGGACAAAGACAGAGGGAAATAAAGAGACATTGAAACAGCTAACCATTTCCAGTTAATGTTCTTTAAGAGGTGATTGGTTATTATTGATTCTTGACTACAAAAATTACATTTATGAAGATTTGCTCCCCCTGAAGGCACAGGTTCGCAGCTTGGGAGTGATCCTGGACTCATCGCTGAGCCTGGAACCCCAGGTCTCTGCGGTGGTCAGGGGAGCTTTTGCACAATTAAAACTTGTGCGCCAGCTGCGCCCGTACCTTGGGAAGTCTGACTTGGCCACAGTTGTCCACGCTCTGGTTACATCCTGTATAGACTACTGCAATGCTCTCTACGTGGAGTTGCCTCTGAAGACTGCCTGGAAGCTTCAACTAGTCCAACAAGTGGCAGCCAGATTACTAACAGGAGCAGGGTACAGGGAGCATACTACTCCTCTGTTGCGTCAGCTTCATTGGCTGCCAATTAGCTTCCGAGCACAATTCAAAGTGCTGGTGTTGACCTATAAATCCCTAAACGACTCCGGCCCAGTTTACCTGACCGAATAGATTCTCCCCTATGAACCATCAAGGTTGTTAAGATCTTCTGGAGGGGCCCTGCTCTCGGTCCCACCACCTTCGCAATCGCGTCTGGTGGGGATGAGGGACAGGGCCTTCTCGGTGGTGGCTCCTCGGCTCTGGAACTCTCTCCTGTTGGAGATTAGATCTGCCTCTTCCCTCCTGACTTTCAGAAAGCTGGTAAAAGCCTGGCTTTGGAATATAGCATTTGCACAATGATGATCGAGTCAATAACGGCTGACCACACCGGTGGATGGTGATGAATTTGTGATTTTATTCTGACGACCTGGCTTTTGTAATTGTATGATATTGTATGATTTGTATTTTAATGTATTTTGTATTAATGTATTATGATGCTACTATGTTTACTATATTTGTGTTGAATTTTCTGCTGTTAGCTGGCCTGAGTCCCTCTTCGGAGGTCGAGAAGACCGGGTTATAAAAACTCTAAATAAATAAATAAATAAATAAATAAATAAATTGAACATGACAAGGTAGTTCACGCTCTGGTTACATTCCGTATAGACTACTGCAATATGTTTCTATGTGGGGTTGCCTTCGAAGACTGTTCGGAAGCTGCAAATGGTCCAACGGGTGGCAGCCAGGTTGCCAACAGGAGCGGCGCTCAAGGAGCACACAATCCTCTGTTGCACCAGCTCCACTGGCTGCCAGTTTGCTTCTGGGCACAATTCAAAGTGCTGGCTTTAGCCTATAAAGCCCTAAACCTGGGGTCCTCAAACTTTTTAAACAGAGGGCCAGGTTACAGACCCTCAAACTGTTGGAGGGCCGGATTATAATTAGAAAAAAACCCCAAACAAACATGAATTCCTATTCACACTGCACATATCTTATTTGTAGAGCAAAAAAAAAAACACTTAAAAACAATACAATAATTAAAATGAAGAACAATTTTAACAAATATAAACTTATTAGAGAAGTATGAGCCTGCTTTTGGCTGATGAGATAGGATTATTGTTGTTGTTATTGTGTGCTTTCAAGTCGTTTCAGACTTAGGTTGACCCTGAGCGAGGGCCAGGTAAATGACCTTGGAGGGCCGCATCCGGGCCCCGGGCCTTAGTTTAAAGATCCCTGCCCTAAACGGTTCCGGAACAGCTTACCTATCCGAACATATCTCTCCTTATGAACCATCTAGGACATTAAGATCTTCTGGGGAGGCCCTGCTCTTGGTCCCACCTTCCTCACAGATGTGAGACAGGGCCTTCTCAGTAGTGGCCCCTCAACTTCCCAAGGATATAAGATAGCCCCCCTCCCTCCTGACTTTTTGAAGAAAGGTGAAAACCTGGCTTTTTTTTTAAAAAAAATAGTTTTTATTAAATTTTAAGTATACAAAGATAAAATCACGAGTCTTATCTACAAGTGTTTAATAGAAGATTAAAAAGGGAAAGGAGAAAAAAAGAGGTGGGAGTGGTAGAGAATGATAGGGAGGGGAAGAAACGAAACAAAAAGAAAGAAAGGAAATAGAGGAAGAGAAGGAAAAAGAAGAAGAAGAAAGAAGAAAAAAAGAAAGAAAGAAAGAAAGAAAGAAAGAAAGAAAGAAAGAAAGAAGAAAGGGAGATACATCAGTAACAAAACCTCCCCCCTTCCCTAATGTTGCTTTCAAGATTTCTCTTACAACAGCTCTTTGGAGTTGTTTCTTTTCTAGTTTGCAGGCATCGGTGTTTTCACTTTTCTTTCTTTCTCCTTTTCTTCCCTTTCCTTCCCCTCCCATCTCTTCTCTCTTCTTCTCCATTATATCCTTTCTTCGTTACTTCATCTCTTCTCTTTCATCTCTTCTCTTTCTCTTCTCTCTCTTCTTCTCCTCATCACTCAACTTGTCTTTATTTCTTTTCTTTTCTCAGTGTTCCTCTTGTTTTCTTTATTATTATTATTATTATTATTATTATTATTATTATTATTATTATTCCTTTTCTCTTTCCTTCTTCTTCCTCCCTCTTTTCCTTTTCCTTTTTTTCTCCTCTTTACCTTCTTCTTTCTTTTCCGTTGCTCTCATTTTATTATTATTATTATTATTATTATTATTATTATTATTATTATTATTTTATTATTATTATTCTTTATTTATCATATTACCTGGCTTTTTGAGCAGGCCTTTGCTAACCCAGCAAAATTATACGAAATCATGGAACAACCTGACAATGCAACTGAATAACGATTTTACAAGGAGACGCTCACAACAATGTTTTTATGGCTCTGTATGGTCTTTTTAATATTTTTATATTTTATGCTAAATGATTTAACAGTATTTTATGATTGTTTTATTTTTTGAGGCATCAAATGTTGCCAACTATGAACCGCCCTGAGTCACCTTCAGGCTGAGAAGGGCGGTATACATATATGTTAAAATAAATAAATAAATAAAACGCATCCATGTCAAACAAAATCTTGGGATACCACAATATCTTATGCAGTCGTTTGAATTCTGGAAAGAGGCTTCCTTTTTTTTTTTTCTCAGCCCCTCTGTTACCTTTGCAAAGCTACCAGGCTGGCTGTTCACTTAAGTAAAGGTAAAGGTCATTAAGTCTAGTTGTGTCCAACTTTGGAGGGCGGTGCTCATATCCATTTCTAAGCTGAAAAGCTGGCGCTGTTCGTAGACACTTCTTAGGTCATGTGCCCGCTATGACTGCATGGAGCACCATTAACTTCCCGTCAAAGCAGTATCTATTGATCTACTCACATTTGCACGTTTTCAAATTGCTAGGCTGGCAGAAGCTGGGGCTAACAGCAGGAGCTCACCCTGTCCCATGGATCTGAACCGCTGACCTTCCGGTCAGGAACTTCTGCAGCTTAGCAGTTTAACCCGCTGTGCCACCAAAATACAGCCCATTTTAGGGCCCACTGGTGGCACAGTGGGTTAAATCTCTGAGGTGCTGAACTTGCTGACCAGAAGGTCAGTGGTTCAAATCTGTGGGACAGGGTGAGCTCCCATTGTTAGCCCTAGCTTCTGCCAACCTAACAGTTTGAAAACATGCAAATGTGAGTAGATCAATAGGTGGGAAGGTAACAGGGCTCCATGCAATCATGCTGGCCACCCGACCTAGGAGGTGTCTATGGACAACGCTGGCTCTTTGGCTTGGAAATGGAGGTGCGCACCAGCCCCCAGAGTTGGACATGACTGGACATATATCAGGGTAAACCTGCTCATATTTAAAGCACTGAGATAATGGGACTGCTACAAGTATTTATTATTTATTTATTTATTTATTTGCCTTACTTATATACCGCTGTTCTCAGCCCAAAGGCGACTCACAGCGGTTCGCAACAAATACAAACAGCAAAAATTCAGTGCTACAGTATAAAAACAGTTAACAACCTAACACATTACACAATTAATAAACAATTACTACAATACCCATTCACTGTCGTCTCGTCATCAAAAACATGTTCCAGATTCGTCGTCCATTGTCGTCCATTGTTCCATTCCAGTGTTCATTAACCAATCATTGCACTAATTATTCGAACGCCTGCTCAAACAGCCAGGTCTTCACTTTTTTGCGGAATACCATTAGAGATGGTGCTAGTCTAATGTCTGTAGGAAGGGCGTTCCATAGCCGAGGAGCCACCACCGAGAAGCCACCACCGCCAGCTGTGCTTACTCATGATTTATCAATTGCTCGAATGGGTTTACTCTTACCCCCACAGATTCAAACTGCCAACCTTCCTGTCAGCAAGTTCTGCAGTTCAGCAGTTTAATCGGCTGCGCCACTATGGCCCAATACCATATAAAGTATTAATCTAAGTTCCCATATCCATGCATTTCTTGGTAAAATGAACATTTTGCCCACACTCTTCAAACATAAGTTATTTTATGATGCACTTTATAAGCTTCCTTTGTCTTCTTTTTATGACACACATCAGTAATTCCCACTTATTTTTAATCACATCAAAACTGCTTGACAGCTATAATTAAAATTCGAACTTGAATCTCAAAATTGCTTAGATTTAGCTGGGGCTAACAACAGGAGCTCGTCTTGTCCTGCCAATTTGAACCATCAACCTTCCCGTCAGCAAGTTCTGCAGCTTAGCGGTTTAACCCACTGCGCCACCACGGCCCCTTGGCTGTTGACTTAGATCTTATTATTTATTTATTTATTTAAAAGTTTTGTATACCAGGTTTCTCACCTCTCTTGAGGGACTCAGACCGGTTTCCAACCATAATATCACATACAGTCAATAAAACATCATAATTCATATTACAGTAAAACCTTAAAACAGCAATTACAATCAATAACTACAATGGTCAGTTGTAACACTAAAATCGTTGTTCATCATCCTCCATCCATATCTCAGGGTATTGGCTCACTCGTCGAATGCCTGTCTCCATAACCACGTCTTCACCTGTTTCCTAAATGTCAGGATAGAAGGGGTGGTTCTGATCTCCAGTGGGAGAGAGTTCCAGAGTCGAGGGGCCACCACCAAGGAGGCCCTGTCCCTCGTCACCACCAGGCGCACTTGCGAGGCCGGTGGGACCGAGAGCAGGGCCTCTCCAGATGATCTTAATAATCTTGATGGTTCATAGGGGAGAATATGTTCGGAGAGGTAAACAGGGCCAGAGTTGTTTAGGGATTTATAGGTTAACACCAGCACTTTGAATTGTGCTTGGAAGCTAATTGGCAGCCAGTGCAGCTGGTGTAACAGCGGAGTGGTGTGCTCCCTGTACCGAGCACCCGTTAGTAGTCTGGTTGCCGAGCGTTGGACTAGCTGCAGCTTCCGAGCAGTCTTCAGAGGCAACCCCATGTAGAGAGCGTTGCAGTAGTCTAAACGGGATGTAACCAAAGCGTGGACCACCGTGGCCAAGTCAGACTTCCCGAGGTACGGGCGCAGCTGGCGCACAAGTTTTAATTGTGCGAAAGCTCCCCTGACCACCGCCAAAACCTGGGGCTCCAGGCTCAGCGATGAATCTAGGAGAACTCCCAAACTGCGAACCTGTGCCTTCAGGGGGAGTGTAACCCTGTCCAGCACAGGCTGTAACCCTATGCCCTGTTCGGCCTTTCGACTGACCAGGAGTACCTCTGTCTTGTCTGTATTTAGTTTCAATCTGTTGTCCCTCATCCAGTCCGTCACAGCGGCCAAGCACCGGTTATGTTATTCTTTCTGGAATGCATCTTTTACAAACTGCATTTGGCAAGATTTTGTGTAGTTACATTTGAAGAATCAAACAATGATTGGTCTGACCTTATTTCATTCCCACTGTATATCGACTGGGACTTCTTAGTTGTCTTCCGCTTTCTCTGGCGCAGGACATAGATCACGATGGCACCAAAAAGGAGGAGAGCTAAGATTGCTCCTATAACAGCTCCTGCAATCGCTCCAGCATTCGTGACGCCTGTTTAGTGAAAGAGACAAAATGCAGGACCTTAAAGAGATCTCAGATCCAGGGAGTAAAAATGTTACAAATTCCAAGAAGTTATCAACAATTTGAGCAATTTTTAAAACATAATTCTGGTAGAACTCACAAAAGTAGCCCATGCAGTTACATACCTCACTTGGGTCAGAATGTTTATTATTTATGTATATATTTAAAACGTTTATATCTCGATCTTCTCTACCTCCGTAGAAAGACTCAGACTGGCTGACAGCAAAGATTCAGTGCTAACGCTAAAATCTAAAATATCATACATCAACATTAAAATTAACCAATACATATAGGATAAATTACATAACAGCCGTTCACCAAGATAAAATCATGTCCAACTCAGTCCGTATATTCAGTCCATATATTGTGGTCAGTAACTTTGGTCGATTGCCAGTCTCAGACATCATCTGCAAAAGCTTCATTCCACAGCCAAGTTTTCACAAGCTTCCTAAAGGTCAGGAGGGAGGGGGCAGATCTAATTTCATTCCGGAGGGAATTCCATAGTTAAGGAGCCACCACAGAAAAGGCCCTGTCTCTCGTTCCCACCAGGCGCGCCTGAGAAGGTGGCGGGACCGAGAGCAGGGCCTCTCCAGGTGATCTTAATACTCCTGATGGTTCATAGGGGAGAATACGTTTGGACAGGTAAACTGGGCCAGAACCATATAGGGTTTTGTAGGTTAAAACCAGCACTTTGAATTGTGCTCGGAAGCTAATTGGCAGCCAGTGGAGCTGGCGCAACAAGGGAGTTGTATGCTCCCTGTACCCCACTCCCAGTAGTAACCTGGCAGCCGAGCACTGGACTAATTGCAGCTTCCGGGCAGTCTTCAAAGGCAACCCCACATAGAGAGTGTTGCAGTAGTCTATATGGGATGTAACCAGAGTGTGGATCACAGTGGCCAAGTCAGACTTCCCAAGGTACAGGTGCAGCTGGCACACAAGATTTCACTGTGCAAAAGCTCCCCTGGCTACCGCCATGACCTGGGATTCCAGGCTGAGCGATGAGTCCAGGATCATTCCCAAGCTGCGAACCTGTGCCTTCAGGGGGAGTGTAACCCCGTCAAGCACAGGCTGTAACCCTATGCCTCGTTCAGCCTTACGACTGACCAGGAGTACCTCTGTCTTGTCTGGATTTAGTTTCAATTTGTACGCCCTCATCCAGTCCGTTACAGCGGCCAAGCACCGGTTCAGGACTTGAACAGCCTCCTTAGTAGCCGGTGGGAATGAATGACAGAGTTGGACATCATCCGCGTACAGATGACACCGTACCCCGAAACTCCAAAACTTATTTATTTATTTCCTGTTTTTGTATACTGTCTTTCTCAGCCCGTAGGTGACTCAAGGTGGTTAACAGGGTAAAATTCAATGCTTACTATATCATAAATACAATTAAAAATATAACATACAATAAAAATTAAACGTATCAATAAAATATAAATTATTTTGTACTGTTTATTTTACTTGATTGGTTTATTTATTTTACTGTGATGTTATTTTGTTGTTTATATTTTATGTTACTGTAATGTATCACTAGGCTTGGCCTCATGTAAGCCACTCTGAGTCCCCTTTGGGGAAATGGTGGTGAGGTATAAATAAAGATTATTATTATTATTATTATTATTATTATTATTATTATTATTATTTGAAACGCAACAAGATGAATCCACAGCAGACACTCTGCTGGCTGTTGTACTGGATCACACACCGGACACTTCCCAAGTGTCTAGGACTGTGTGATGTATCGGCAAATAATGCGTGCAGATCCCAGTAAGGTGGTCTTTTGCAGCTGGCAGCTGGTAATCTTGTCAGCAGCGATTGTGTTTAAGTGCAGGCCAAGGTCTTTAGGCACTGCACCCAGTGTGCCGATCACCACTGTTCTCCTCCATCATCATGTGTTGTTGTTGTTTTACCAAATAGTGAAATGAAAAGGAAAGGATGGAATACTGAAAGTAGGAAAGAATGGTATACTGTAAGTTGGAAAGTATGGGATACTGAAACTTTAAAGTGCATAGGTTTGACAGATAAAATAAGGAAAAGGACTCCCATCCCTTCCATAGATGTGTAGAAGATAATTTTTCAGCAGCTATTACTTGCAGCCCAATAAGGCATGTATATCCCTTGAAATGGCCCTCAGGCCTCCTGATCTTCTCCCGAATTCACAGCATATTGCAAAAAAATTACTTAGGCGATCCCTCGTTTTCCGAGGATGATTGTCTTCCAACATTCTTGTGGGTCTGTATGTGGCTGTGGAGCCCTATTCTTGCTCTGCATCTTCTTCCGCAGTGAGGGCATTGGTTTCCAGGTGGAAGGCGGTCTCGGTTGGGATTGGCTTGATGTGCCTTCCTCTTGGCACGCTTCTCCCTTTCACCCTCCATTCGTGCCTCCTCAAATTCTGCAGCACTGCTGGTCACAGCTGACCTCCAGCTGGAGTGGTCAAGAGCCAGGGCTTCCCAGTTCTCAGTGTCTATGCCAGAGTTTTTAAGGTTGGCTTTGAGCCCATATTTAAATCTCTTTTCCTGTCCAAAAACATTCCGTTTTCCGTTCTTGAGTTCAGAGTAGAGCAACTGCTTTGGGAGACGGTGGCCGGGCATCTGGACAACGTGGCCGGTCCAGCGGAGTTGGTGGCGGAGGACCATCGCTTCAATGCTGGTGGTCTTTGCTTCTTCCAGCACGCTGATGTTTGTCCGCCTGTCTTCCCAAGAAAAAAAAATAAGGAAGGGTGATGCAAGCAACACCTGATGGCATTCCATCTTCACCACAGAAGATTGTGGTGTGCCCAAAGGATCATATCTAGTCCACAGAGGTGCCTTTTCTTCTTTTTTCTTTTACAAATGCTAGCCTTTTCTTTAAAAAAAAAGCACAACAGGATTATTCTTCCTTACACCTGGTGGTAGAAAGTTCCATATGTCAAAATATTTTCTACTACTTTGTGCAATTGTATCTCAATCTCATCAAAAGCCCTGAAATGTATTGTCAAAACTCCATCATGGAAAAGACCGGCATTTTTAAAACCTACTCTCACATAACAAATAGCGCCAGCGTCTATTTTGGGGGTGCCGTTCTCTGCATTTTCCACTTCTCCTGAAGCCCATCTTCTCAGATACTCCCCACCACATGATACCGATTTAGATGCTCAAGATACCACTTCACACCAGATGGCTCTTCCCAACTGCTCTGCTTTTATAAGCCATTTGTTTTGATTGCAAACATGCTGGGAGGCGGTCCTGCTTTCTCCCGTTCCCAGAGCGTTTCACTCTCCCGCACCAAAATTTGACAAAATTACAAAGACTTGCAAGTTACAAGCATGATCTGAGAATGTTGACTCTCTTTTTCTCGATGTCAGTGTTTCTCAACCTTCCCAATGCCACAACCCCTTAATACAGTTCCTCAAGTTGTGATGACCCCCAACCATAATATTATTTTTGTTCCTACTTCATAACTGTAATTTTGCTACTGTTAGGAATCGTAATGTAAATATCTGATTTGCAGGATGCATTTTCATTCACTGGACCTAATTTGGCACAAATATCTGATACACCCAAATATGAATACTGGTGGGGTTGAGGTGGATTTATTTTGTCATTTGGGAGTTGTAGTTGCTGGGATTTATAGTTAACCTACAATCAAAGAGCATTTGGAACTCCACCAATGATGGAATTGAGCTAAACTTGGCAGACAGAACTCCCATGACCAACAGAAAATACTGAAAGCGTTTGGTGGGCATTGACCTTGAGTTTTGGAGTTGTAGTTCACCTACATCCAGAGAGCACTGTGGACTCAAACAATGATAGGCCTGGACCAAACTTGGCATGGGTAATCAAAGTGGTCCCTGGTCCAAGTGGTCCCTGGTCCAAGTGGTCCCTGGTCCAAGTGGTCCCTACTCAAAGTGGTCCATGGTCAAAATGGTCCCTGGTCAAAGTGGTCCATGATCAAAATGGTCCCTGGTCAAAGTGGTCCCTGGTCCAAGTGGTCCCTTGTCAAAGTGATCCTTAGTCAAAGTGATCCCTAGTCAAAGTGGTCCATGGTCAAAATGGTCCCTGGTCCAAGTGGTCCCTGGTCCAAGTAGTCCCTAGTCAAAGTGGTCCCTGGTCCAAGTGGTCCCTGGTCCAAGTGGTCCCTAGTCAACATGGTCCCTGGTCAAAGTGGTCCATGGTCAAAATGGTCCCTGGTCCAAGTGGTCCCTTGTCAAATGGTCCCTGGTCCAAGTGGTCCCTAGTCAACATGGTCCCTGGTCAAAGTGGTCCATGGTCAAAATGGTCCCTGGTCAAAGTGGTCCCTTGTCAAATGGTCCCTGGTCCAAGTGGTCCCTGGTCAAAATGGTTCCTGGTCAAAGTGGTCCCTGGTCAAAGTGGTCCCTAGTCAAAGTGATCCTTAGCCAAAGTGGTCCATGGTCAAAATGGTCCCTGGTCAAAGTGGTCCCTAGTCAAAGTGGTCCCTGGTCCAAGTGGTCCATGGTCAAAATGGTCCCTGGTCAAAGTGGCCCTGGTCAAGTTGTTCCTGGTCAAAAAAAGGTTGGGAACCACTTAAATCAAAGTTGGCTTGCTGTCAAATAACAAGAAACCTAAGATGTTGAATACTATGCTTTAAAACAGATTCAGCATGAAAGGACTCAAACCCTAAAATGCCTCATGAGTAGCCACTGCTATCAGTCCCTTTGGGTCCTATTTGTAGTAGAAAGTTGGGCTACACATCCAACAAATGCACAACTGAACAAATAAGTCAATTTCACTCACATCTAACTTCATTCTGTCACATTATTAGAGAAGTCTTCCACTTCATCTCTTGAGATTCTTCCAAGACCCATCACGTCATACACGTGGCTTTCTTGTTATTGTTTTGCTTTCTTCTCCCCCTCCCCTTTCAAAAAATGGGCATTCCCTCCCCCCTTCAATTAATATTTCTTCTTCACTAACTCCCACTCACTCAACTCCCTGAACCTTCAGTGTCTTTATCCTTTACACATTTACATTCCTGGCTCTTGAGGCTGTCCAAACAAGAAGTGAAGCCAGTTTGTGTGGGAGCAATCCATAGAAACAAGGACTAATTAAAAAAGAGGACCTGGCCTGAGTGGGAGGAGTGTCAAAAAGCAGGATATGAGTTGTTGAGGCAGGAATCAACACTCAGAACATGCTGCAAGTTACTCAGCGTCAATCAAGTGGCAGACTATTAATGGGGGGGTGGGTTTGCTGGAAACACTCCATTGGCACCCCTATAGGCACCAGATCTCATCTGATCTTGGAAGCCAAGCAGGGTGAGTCCTGGTTGGTACTTAAATGAGAGACTCCAACTGAATACCAAGATAATCTCTGATAGAGGAACTTAGTTTACCTCTCCATTTTGGAAAGGACTTCTGAGATTGCTGAGCAAGCGATGGGTACTGCCCATCACCTTCAGACAAATGGACAGATTGAGAGGATTAACCATGTAATGGAACAGTACTTTCAGTGCTATGTACTGTAATCTATATATATATAAAAATGCTCTGTGCATAATGAGTACCTTAAAAACAAAAGAACCAATAAACAAAATCACACCATGGCAACAAAACTTCTCACAACACAAGGAGTGACCATCATTCAAAAATTATGATTTTGTCATTTGGGAGTTGTAGTTGCTGGGATTTATAGTTCACCTACAATCAAAGAGCATTCTGAACTCCAGCTACGACAGAATTGAACCAAACTTGGCACACAGAACTCCCATGACCAACAGAAAATACTGGGTTTTGGTGGGCATTGACCTTGAGTTTTGGAGTTATAGTTCACCAACATCCAGAGACCACTGTGAACTCAAACAATGATGGATCTGGACCAAACTTGGCATGAATAGTCCATATGCCCAAATATGAACACAGATGGAATTTGGGGGAAATAGACCTTGGGAGTTGTAGTTACTGGGATCTATAGTTCACCTACAATCAAAGAGCATTCTGAACCCCACAAACGACAGAATCGGGGCAAACTTCCCACACAGATCCCCATGACCAACAGAAAATACTTAAGGCCATCCAATCCAACTCCCTTCACCAGGGCAAAAAAACGTGATCAAAGTCCTCCTGACAAAGAGCCACCCAGCCATAGATATAGATAGATAGATAGATAGATAGATAGATAGATAGATAGATAGATAGATAGAGATATTATTCACACACACACACAGATATAGTATCAAAGATTTGAAAGGGACCCCTAAAGAAGGACAATGGTATGTTGCATGTTCCAGAGTAGGCAAACCAGAAATTCTCCACGTCAACACTGACAAAGAAACAGCAAGAAATACTGTTTATCCACAAGCAGAAAGACATTACATAGATTAGAAACCATCACCTTCTCATTACTTTATTTTCCAGATCAACAGACTGGGCCACAGCAACGTGTGGCAGGGGACAGCTAGTAATCTAAATAAAAATGTAATGTTCATTTGTGGGATTAACATAACTCAAAAACCAATAGACAAATTGACACCAAATTTGGACGGAATAGGCCTAACAACCCAATGAGTGACCATCACTCAAAAAATTAATTTTGTCATTTGGGAGTTGTAGTTGCTGGGATTTATAGTTCACCCTACCATCAAAGAGCATTCTGAACTCCACTAAAGATGGAATTAAACCAAACTTGGCACATAGGACTTCCAAGACCAACAGAAAACAGTAGAAGGGTTTGGTGGGCATTGACCTTGAGTTTTGGGGTTATAGTTCACCAACATCCAGAGAGCACTGTGAACTCAAACAATGATGGATCTGGACCAAACTTGGCATGAATAATCCGTATGCTCAAATATGAACACAGATGGAGTTTGGGGGAAATAGACCTTGACATTTGGGAGTTGTAATTGCTGGGATTTATAGTTCACCTACAATCAAAGAGCATTCTGAACCCCCCCCCCCCCCCCAATTCAACCAAACTTTCCACACAGACACCACATGACCAACACAAAATATTGTGTTTTCTGATGGTCTTTGGCAACTCTTCTGACACCCCTTCATGACCCCGCTCCCAGGGATCCCAACCCCCAGGTTGAGAAATGGTGCCTTAAGGCAGGGCTGTAGCCAGAAAAAAATTTCGGGGAGGATTGAAAATTTGGGGGGGGGTTGAAAATTGGGGGGGGAAACCTGCCTCCTAGCTCACGCTGAAGCAAAGAGCACAGCAGGGGGCAGAGCAGCCTTCAATAGCCTGCAGCTCCGCCCCTGTCAACCACCTCCACCAAGTCTGGCCTCCTTAATGAGAGCATTCAACACACACACACCCAACTTGGTTGCTTCGCTACATCGGCTATTGCTGCAAGTAATGACAGTGTGAATACATTGTCAATATTTGCTTGAGATAGTGCTTGCAGTTCTGGAAGGACTCTTAATTTGATTCACACACAGAGAGATATAGTATCATAGATTTGAAAGGGACCCCTAAAGAAGGACAAGTATATGTTGCATGTTCCAGAGTAGGCAAACCAGACAATCTCTACATCAACACTGACAAAGAAACAAGAAAAAATACTGTTTACCCACAAGCCAAAAGAAATTAAATTTATTAGAAACCAACACTTTCTCATTACTTTATTCTCCAGATCACCAGACTGGGCCACAGCAACGCGTGGCAGGGAATGACTAATAATAGTAATAATAATAATAATAATAAGAATAATAATAATAATACACTTTATTTATATTCCACTCTTCTCCAGCATTTACAACAGACATAGGCAAACATTCAGTGCCTTACAGTCACATACAATGAGACACGCAAACACAGACAAGCCAAAGGCTTCTCCTTTTTCACTTCTGGCTTCTGGTGGTGGTGCTCAGCTCTGGCTCTGGGGGAGATGTTCTTCTCCACTGCCGAGAAGTCTGCATTGTCACCTTCTGCTCATATGGCTGGAAAGACTGCATGGAGCATCTTTTACCTATTCCTACTGAAGCTGTACCTATTTATCTACTTGCATTTGCATGTTTTTGAAATGCTAGGTTGGCAGGAGCTAGAGCTAACAGTGGGAGCTCACCCCCGTCCTGTGGATTTGAACTGCTGACCTTCAGGTCAGCAGTTCAGCAGCACAGGGGTTTAACCCACTGCACCACCACAGCTCTCTATATAGTCATGTCTAGAAATTTTAGTTTAAAAAACCCGCTCCGCAAAACTGAGTGGATCTATCCATAGGCTAATGTAAATACTATACCTTAACTCATTAAAAAGGGAACCACCCCTTTCTCTGAGTAGTCTGACCAGCCTCACATAACGATAGCTTTAAATCATGCCAAAGTGTGGTAATGAGAAGCGTAGCGCAAACTAGGACTTGAAACTGGGACACACGGTATATTTGTCCATCAAGTTTTAAATACATCAACAACCTTCAAGAAAACTTGCTCCAAAATACGTGAGGCTGTCCATTTGTTGTGAGACTTATTTTATTTATTATTTATTTCCGTCACTTTTACCCCGCCCTTCTCACCCCCAAGGGGGGACTCAGGGCGGCTTACAGAGGAAGGCACAATTCGATGCCTTTATCACATATACATACATATATAAAAGCAATTAAAACAGTTACAAATTAAATTAAATCATCAATACAAAACAGTGCAATAAACAGTAGTAGGCTAATCCTGAGCTCAGCGTTTGGAGTTCCGTAAATCCATTCCGTCTCGACAAATTCCAGCTCGTCATCAAATCTTTCTTTAACTGCCAGAATGTCCAAATGCCTGGTCCCATATCCAGGTTTTCAACTTTTTCCTAAATGAAAGAAGGGACGTTGCCGATCTAATCTCCCCGGGGAGTGAATTCCACAGGCGGGGGGCCACCACCGAGAAGGCCCTGCTCCTCGTCCCCGCCAATCTCACTTGTGATAGAGGCGGGGTCGAGAGCAGGGCCTCCCCAGAAGATCTTAGACTCCGAGGTGGGACGTAGAGGGAGATCCGTTCGGACAGATACACTGGGCCGGAACCGTATAGGGTTTTGTAGGTCAAAACCAGCACTTTGAATTGTGCTCGGAATTGGATCGGCAGCCAGTGGAGCTGACACAACAGGGGGGTGGTGTGTTCCCTGTATGACGCTCCAGTGAGCAATCTGGCTGCCTCTCGCTGGACCAGTTGGAGTTTCCGAGCAGTCTTCAAAGGCAACCCCACGTAGAGTGCGTTGCAGTAATCCAATCGGGATGTAACAAGAGCGTGGACCACCGTGGCCAAGTCCGACTTCCCAAGGTACGGGCGCAGCTGGCGCACAAGTTTTAGTTGTGCAAAAGCTCTCCCGGCCACCGCTGAGACCTGGGGTTCCAGGCTCAGCGATGAGTCCAGGATCACTCCCAAGCTGCGAACCTGCGTCTTCAGGGGGAGTGTAACCCCGTCTAACACAGGCTGTAACCCTATGCCCTGTTCGGCCTTACGACTGACCAGTAGGACCTCTGTCTTGTCTGGATTCAATTTCAATTTGTTAGCTCTCATCCAGTCCGACACAGCAGCCAAGCACCGGTTCAAGGCCTGGGCAGCCTCCTTGGTGACAGGTGGGAAGGAGTGACAGATTTGGACATCATCTGCATAGAGATAACACCTCATTCCGAAACTCCGAATGATCTCCCCCAGCGGCTTCATGTAGATGTTAAATAACATCGGGGACAGAATTGAACCCTGTGGGACTCCACACAACAACGGTTGTGGGGCCGAACAGGTGTCACCCAGTAACACCTTCTGGGATCGTCCCTCAAGGAAGGATCGGAGCCACCGCAGAGCAGTGCCTCCGAGCCCCATGTCCATGAGGCGCCCCAGAAGGATACCGTGATCGACGGTATCGAAGGCCGCTGAGAGGTCCAGCAGAACTAACAGGGACACACTCCCCCTGTCAAGTTCCCTGCGAAGATCATCTACCAAGGCGACCAAGGCTGTCTCAGTTCCATGTCCCGGCCTAAAGCCAGACTGTGCCGGATCTAGATAATCAGTGTCTACCAGAAACCCCTGGGGTTGTGCTGCCACCACACATTCCATGACTTTGCCCAAGTAGGGGAGATTGGAAACTGGCCGATAGTTGTCAAATTGAGTGGGATCCAGTGACGGTTTCTTCAACAGCGGTTTTATAACAGCTTGTTTTAAGCTCGCTGGAAATTTTCCTTCCTGTAAGGAGGCGTTAACCATCACCTTCACCCACTCTGCCAAACCCCTCTGGCTTCTTTTTTCAGCCAGGAAGGGCAGGGGTCTAGGATGCACGTGGTAGGCCTCACCTCTCCAAGATCCTGTCCACATCCTCAAGCTGAACCAATTGAAACGAATCCAACAAAGCTGGACAAGCAGATGTTCTCGTTACATCCCCAGAGACTGCCGTTAACATGACGTCAAAGCCTGACCGAATCCGCTCAATTTTATCCGTGAAGAATCGAGCAAATGCTTCACAGCGGGCCACCGAGTTATCCGAGGTCTCGCATTTTGGCAGATTTAACAGGCCCCTGACAACTCGGAAAAGCTCTGCTGGACGATTCTTCGCGGATGCAATATTGGCTGTAATAGATGTTTTTTGGGCTGCCGCTATTGCCACACCGTAAGACCTTAAAAAGGCATTCAGGTGTGTTTGGGCTGGATTGGTGGGGTTCTGGCGCCACACGCACTCTAGCCTCCTCTTCTTTCGCTTCATCGCTGCCAGCTCCTCAGTAAACCAAGAGGCTGGTTTAGCTCGGTTACTCGAGAGGGGACGTTCCGGAGCGATTGTGTCAATTGCCCTGGTCAACTCACTGTTCCAGCGAGAGACCAGAGCATCGACAGAGTCACCTGCCAAGGAGGTGGAAAAATCCCCAAGAGCTGTCAGAAAACCATTTGGATCCATAAGTCTCCTGGGGCGGACCATTCTAATGGGTCCACCACCCCTGCGGAGGTTAGAAGGCACAGTTAGTCTAAATCTGATCAGGTGGTGATCGGTCCATGGCAATGGAGTGATGGTCAGCTCCTCCACTCCGTCACCCTCATCCCATCCTTGCGCAAAAACCAGATCCAAAGTGTGCCCGGCACTATGGGTGGGACCAGATATTAGTTGGGACAGGCCCATGGTTGCCATGGCGGCCATGAAGTCCTGAGCCGCACCCGAGAGAGTGGCCTCGGCATGGACATTGAAATCTCCCAGGACCAAAAGCCGTTGGGAGCTCAAAGCCATGTCCGAGACCACTCCCGCTAGCTCAGGTAGGGAGACTGTAGTGCAGCGGGGTGGTCGGTACACTAACAGAATCCCTATCCTGTCCCGGTCACCTATCCTAAAGCCGGCACATTCAAACGAAGATGTTTGTGGGATGGGACGCCTGATCAGAGGGATAAACTCCTTATAGACCACTGCGACTCCTCCTCCCCGCCCTCCAAGCCTTGGTTGGTGCTGAACAGAGTAGCCTGGTGGACAGAGTTGGAAGAGATTAACCCCTCCCCCTTCGTCCAACCAGGTCTCTGTTATACAAGCCAGGTCAGCATGTTCTTCTTGAATTAGATCTTTAATAATAGCAGTTTTTCCATTTACCGACCTGGCATTGAGCAGCACCACCTTTAACCTGGAGGGACCACCGTCCTGGCACTTCAGTTGTATCTTGTCAGGAGGATGTTTTGAAGCTGCCAATCTGTTTTTACTAATTTCGGGCCAGATTGTGGTCTCAATTTTTGGAATTGCCAATGTTCTGTTATAAATTTTTGGCCGGATTTGATTTTTCCTTGGGTTGTTAACATCTTTAGAGGTTGCCAATCTATTATTATGAATTTTGGGCCGGAATAAATAATTTGCTCTCCCTTTCCCGTATCTCCCTCTACCCGTCACCACCCCTATGGCGGCGCCCCCACCCATGGACCCACTCCCCCCGGGGACGTACCCTCCATTTCCATCTATTGTTGTTCCATATGTTAATGCTTGATGATAAGTGTAGTCACATATAATTGGGTCTTGATGTTCCCACCCCTTGAAATTACCTGCTCCTTCCAGTGTAGTAAAGAAGGTAAAGTGCACTAGTAACAATAGCAGCAGGATTGGTGTCAATGTTAACATAGGAGCAGGGTATTGGTAAACAACAATATCTGTGACTAGTTCCAAAGTGACAGTGCAAGACTCTGAACAGTTGTTTAAAGTGCAACACAATTAATCACTCAATCAGTTGATCATGGATCTGGAATTTGGGACCGGTTTGCTACTGGCAAGAGTTCTGGCAGACTAGGAATCTAAAAGTGCTTAGTGTAAAGTGGTTTTGTGCTATGATCGTTCTAAAGTGCTATATTAGTGCCTTCTGGACTAAATCCGCAATCGACCTTCAGTCAGGACAGTCAGTTCAAACAATAGGAGCCCAGCACTCTGAGTCCGTGGAGAACAAGCCGGCCCCCATTGGCCGGGTCCCTAGTTCTTCTTGGCCGTCCTCAGGAGATGACCCAGTTCACGGGAAGATGGTAGCCCGGGTAGCGAAGACAGCAATTATTTAACACTAGTTACCAGCACAGATTCTAAACTGCGTTGAGTGATGTTACTTGCACAGCTTGGGTTGAACTATAGAGGGCAGTATAGAGTGATTAGCTGACTGATTCTCTGGAAAGGATAATAAACGCTGAGTCATGGACGGGCAGAACTTCCTGCCCACTATTTAGGCCTCAGATGTCCGTCCCAATCAACATATCCCAGAACAACACACAACATACCCGTAAAATCAGAAAATAAAAATAAAATAAAATAAAATAAGAAAATAATAATAAAAATAATAATAAGAGTAAAATAATAAATCAAGATGACAAAGGACCACAACAGCAGCAATCCAAGGGAGGGTCCTCCTCTTCCCCTTAGTGGCACTGGTGGTTTCCTTCGCTAGTGTTGGCTCCTCTCTCTCCTCCCCGTCTCTGGCACGGCAGGTGAGTGGCTCTGGCAGATCCAGAGCAGTAGCAGCAGCAATGCTGGGGCCCGAAAGCAGCAATAGAGGCCCAAGCCGGCCGCTGTGATAGCATCGGCCTGCGAGGCGGCAGTGGCGATGGCGAGGCCCTCTCCTCCGGTAGCGTTCGTCGTGGCAGCGATGGCGAGGTCTGCTCTTCGACCGGATGACCCGGGTCTGGTCGCGTCCCAGGCCGCTGTGTGAGATGGCACAGCAGCACGGCGGCCTGAGGTGGTAGCGGCAGCGGCGGCAGCAGCGATGGCAAGGCTGCTGCGGCCCGCCTTTCTACCCTTCAGCCTAGCTGGCTACAATACTTCACAGCGGGGATGGCGGAAGAAGGCCCGCAGCGGCCAAGTGGGTCCCTCTCTCCCTCCTCCCTCGGAGCAGCGGGAGGTGGGGGCGCGCGCCGGCGAGAGGCCTAGCCGGCTTTCGCAGCCAGAAGGAGAGGCCTAGCAGGCTTCGCGGCCAGATGCACTAAGGCCTGCGATAGCTGGTAAGTCCTTCCCTGGGACAGCGGGAGGTAGGGGCGTACAGCGATGGGGAGCCTGGTGGCCTTTTTCTCCCACTCTCCACTTGTGAAGTAGGTCATTGATGAACTAATTTTACCCAAAATATATAGACACACATTGTGTATTTTATGTCAATCCGCCGAAACCAACAGCTTGAATGAGCTCACAGCATCGGGAAAATCCTGCACCATCACTGTGATGACTTGACAGAGACCATCATTTTGAAGTGTCAGAAATATTGGGCTCTTAATATTTTGTGAAGTGGTGAAAGGCACCATCCAATGCACATACTACATGGCCAATGCAAGCAACTACATGTGCCTTCCACCTTAAGAACAGACAAGCATCCCGAGCTCTGAGGATTACCTGGGAAGGAATCCCATTGGAGCATTGCAGCGCACCCAAATACCTGGGAGTCACTCTGGACCGTTCTCTGACCTACAAGAAGCACTGCCTGAACATCACACAAAAAGTGGGTGCTAGAAATAATATCATACGAAAGCCGACTGGCACAACCTGGGGATCACAACCAGATACAGTGAAGACATCTGCCCTTGCGCTATGCTACTCTGCTGCTGAGTACGCATGCCCAGTGTGGAACACATCTCACCACACTAAAACAGTGAATGTGGCTCTTAATGAGACATGCCGCATCATCACAGGGTGTCTGCGCCCTACACCACTGGAGAAATTATACTGCTTAGCCAGTACTGCACCACCTGACATCCGCCGGGCAGTGGCAGCCAATAGTGAAAGGACCAAGGCAGAGACATCTCCAGCTCATCCCTTGTTTGGGTATCAGCCAGCACATCAACGACTTAAATCAAGAAATAGTTTTCTAAGATCTACAGAGATACTCACTGGAACACCTCAGCAAGCAAGAGTCCAAAAGTGGCAGGCTCAAACCCAGCACCTCAATCCGTGGGTGATACCAGATGAGAAACTCCCTTCTGGGCACACAGAAGACTGGGCAACTTGGAAGGCGCTGAACAGGCTGCGCTCTGGCACCACGAGATGCAGAGCCAATCTTAAGAAATGGGGCTACAGGGTGGAATCCACGGCATGCGAGTGCGGAGAAGTGCAAACCACTGACCACCTGCTGCAATGCTACCTGAGCCCTGCCACATGCACGATGGAGGACCTTCTTGCGGCAACAGCAGAGGCACTCCAAGTGGCCAGATAGTGGTCAAAGGACATTTAATCCACTACCAAGTTTGCAAAATCTGTGTGTTTTTTTTTCTTATCTGTTTGTTTGTTTTGTTCTGTTAGAAATGTAATACAATGTTCTGGTTGCGGATGACACGATAAACAAATGTGCATTGGATGATGGGGGTTATCCTGCTTAACCCATAGTAGAGTCTACTACAGAATGCAATTTCCTCTCATTAGCTAAAAAGTGTTTACCTTTTCCTGGCAAATATACCTTTTCCTGGTAATGACCTATAAAGCCCTAAACGGTTCAGGCCCCACCTATCTTCACGATTGCATCTCCATCTATGAACCGGCATGAACTCTAAGATCCTCCGGGGAGGCCCTCCTCTTGCTCCCACCTTCGTCACAAGCATGGTTGGTGGGGATGAGAGAGAGGGATTGCACCGGGATTGTGGCGCAGCTGGCTGAGTGTCAGCTGCATTAAGATCACTCTGACCAAAAGGTCATGAGTTCGAAGCCAGCCCGGGTTGGAGTGGGTTTCCAACCAACTGTGTGTAGCCTGTTGTCGACCTTTGCAACCTGAAAGACAGTTGCATCTGTCAAATAGGAAATTTAGGTACCACCTTAAAGTGTGGGGAGGCTAAATTAACTGATTTATGATGCCTTAAAGAAGACTCCAGCAAAGCATTCCAGCGAGGAAGCATGCGGGGAATGCAGAAGTGCTTCATCAGTATCGCAGATGGACGATGAAAGTGACAGGTCCCCTGGCGGCCAGAAAAAGTTAAATAGCCTCTGTGTATGTCTGTATATGTTTGTATGTCAAAAATTGGCATTGAATGTTTGCCATATATGTGTACACTGTAATCCGCCTTGAGTCCTCTGCAGGGTGAGAAGGGCAGAATATAAAAGCTGTAAATAAATAAATATGGGAGTCAGCTGCATTAAGATCACTACTGACTGAAAGGTCATGAGTTTGAAGCCAGCCCGGGTCGGAGTGAGCTTCTGACAAAAATTGTGTAGATTGTTGTCGACTTTTGCAGCCCGAAAGACAGTTGCATCTTTCAAGTAGGAAATTTAGGTACCACTTATGTGGGGAGGCTAATTTAACTGCATCGCAAGCACGATTGGTGGGAACAAGGGACAGGGCCTTCTCGGTGGTGGCTCCACAACTCTGGAACTCCCTTCCCAAGGACATCAGGCATGCCCCAACATTGGCAGTCTTTAGAAGGAGCTTGAAAACATGGATCTTCCAGTGTGCCTTCCCAGATTAAGGAATCCCAAGCAATATGTCCCAAATGCACTTTACGAGAGAGTTAGAATTGTCTGCACACCCACTTATCCCTAAAACGTCTATCCTATTTCACCTGGACATGCCCAGCATTTTTTAAAATTTTTATCATTACATTTGGCCCTGCCACAGGTTTTTAAATGTGTCGTGATATTTTTGTTATTGTTTTGCTTTGCTATGAGTTATTTATTGTTGTATTGTTTGTTGTTGTGTTTTATTGTTTCTGATGTATTTGGGCTCGGCCTCTTGTAAGCCGCACCGAGTCCTGCGGGAGATGGTCGCGGGGTATAAATAAAGGATTATTATTATTATTTACGAGGCCATAAAAATCTCCAAGAAGTATGAAAAGAATGAGGAAGTACTTCATCAGTGTCACAAACGGACAGTGAAGCGACAGCTCCCCTGGTGGCAAGAAGCTGGAATGTTAAATAGCCTCTGAGGATCCAGATATGTTGTGTGTCTATGGCATTGAATGTTTGCCATGTATATGTACACTAGCTGTCCCCTGCCACGCGTTGCTGTGGCCCAGTCTGTTGATCTGGAAAATAAAGTAATGAGAAAGTGTTGGTGTCTAATATATGTAATTTCTTTCTGCTTGTGGGTAAACAGTACTTCTTGCTGTTTCTTTGTCAGTGTTGATATGGAGAGTGTCTGGTTTGCCCACCTTGGAACATGCAACATATCATTGTCTTTCTTTAAGGGTCCCCTTCAAATCTATGATACTATATCTGTGTGTGTGCGAATCATATCTCTCTTTCTATCTATCTATATCGATGGCTGGAGGACTTTGTCAGGAGGACTTTGATTACATTTTCTTGCCCTGATGAAGGGAGTTGGACTGGATGGCCTTAAGTATTTTCTGTTGGTCATGGAGGTCTGTGTGGGAAGTTTCCCCCAATTCTGTCGTTCATGGGGTTCAGAATGCTCTTTGACTGTAGGTGAACTGTGAATCCCAATGACTAAAACTCCCAAATGTCAAGGTCTATTTCCCCCAAACTCCATCTGTGTTCACATTTGGGCATATTGAGTGCTTGTGCCAAGTTTGGTCCAGATCCATCATTGTTTGTGTCCACAGTGCTCTCTGGATGTAGGTGAACTACAACTCCCAAACTGAAGGTCAATGCCCACCAAACTCTTCCAGTATTTTCTGTTGGTTAGGGCAGTTCTATGTGCCAAGTTTGGTTCAATTCCATCATTGATGGAGTTCAGAATGCTCTTTGATTGTAGGCAAACTATAAATCCCAGCAACTACACCTCCCAAATGACAAAATCATAATTTTTTGAGTGATGGTCACTCCTTGTGTTGTGAGATGTTTTGTTGCCAAATTTGGTGTGATTTCCTTCATTGGTTCTTTTGTTTTTAAGGTACTCATTATGCACAGAGCATTTTTATATATATAGATTGTAATCTGCCCTGAGACCCCTGCGGGGTGAGAAGCGTGGAATATAAATACTGTAAATAAATAAATAAATAAATAAATAAATAAATAAATAAAGCCTCCCTAGAAATGAAAATGTCCACAATTGAAGCGATTGGATTTGGTTACATCATGAGATGCATTGACTCATTTAAAAAGACTATAATGTTTCGTAAAGCAGGAGGCAGTATGTAAAGAGGAAGGCTGCACTACAAGTGGATAGACTGAGTCAACAAAGCCACCGCCTTAAGTTGGCAAGACCTCAGAAGGGCTTTTAATAACAAGGTCTCTTGGAGGTCTCTCATTCATAAGGTCATCATAAGTACACTACACTCCATAGCAGAAGTATAACTTCAAGAAGTGACAACCAACATGCATTGCAACATACAGGTCCTAACTCCATAGCTAACACAGTTAAAAAGAAAACCTGACTACGCAGAAAACTCTCCCATTGCATTCCCCAAGGGCATATCTTAATTCTTCCAAATTAACTTTTATGGTGCCCTTCAATGCAGCTGCAACAATCCACGCCACTCCAAATATGATTAAACACCTATTATGTCCAGGGTGTTGATGAGAACTGGCTCTAAGCCCAGATTTTTCTTGCAGAATTAACAGAAATGTCATTAGGGTGTCAAAACGGAGATTCAGGGAAAAGATGTAAACTCAGAGATTTAATCTGATACATCAGGAGCAGGAACGGTTGAAAGCTGAAAGAGATGGATGCTATCTAAATGTAAGCGCAGAAATTTGACCAAGAGGAAGAAATTAAAATAAGGCTTCATTTAAAAAGTAACCTTTACTGTATGCACATCCTAAAGATGCTGACGAATGGCTTAATGTGCAGAAGTTATGCCTTTGTCAAATATTTGCAACACAATCTAGGTCATGATCATCAAGTTTGCAGATGACACCAAATTGGGAGGGAGAGCCAATACTTCAGAAAACAGGAACAGAATTCAAAACTATCTAAACAGATGAGAGAGATGGGCCAAAACTAACAAAATGAAGTTCAGCAGTGACAAATGCAAGATACTCCACTTAGGCAGAAAAAATGAAATGTAAAGATACAGAATGGGGGACAATGCCTGGCTCGAGAGCAGTACGTGTGAAAAAGATCTTGGAGTCCTCATGGACAACAAGTTAAACATGAGCCAACAATGTGATCCTGCGGCAAAAAAAAGCCAATGGGATTTTGGCCTGCATCAATAGGAATCTACTATCTTAGTCAAAAGTGCACACCCAGGTTTTTAGTTGACTACGAAAGGAAGACAAGGTGGGAGCCTGTCCGATCTCTCTAGGGAGGGAGTTCCAGAGCCGGGGGGCCACCACCGAGAAGGCTCTCTCCTTCGTCTCCAACAACCGTGTATGTGACGGGGGGAGGGGGGGAGAGAGCAGTGCCTCCCCAGAAGATCTCAAGGTACGCACTGGTTCATATGGGAAGATGCAATCGTGAAGATAAGCACATCCCAAACCGTTTAGGGCTTTATAGGTGATGACCTGCAAAATAAGAAACTTATTGGAAGCCAGTTGAGATGTTTAAACAGGAGGGTTGACCACTCTCTGCTCCCGTGAGTAGTCTGGCTGCAGATCTCTGGACCAACTGTAGTTTCTGGGCCATCTTCAAGGGCAACCCTACATAGAGCACATTGCAGTAATCCAATCTAGGTGACTAGGGCATGGAGCACCATGGCCATATCAGATTTCACAAGGTACGGGCACAGCTGGCACATGAGCTTTAACTGTGCAAAGGCCCTCCCAGCCACCGCCGACACCTGAGCATCAAGTGTCAAAGTGACCCCATCGAGCACAGGTAGCCACCCTATGCCCCGATCAGTCCCACGACTGGCCAGGAGAACCTCTGTTTTGTCAGGATTAATCTTCAGCACGTTAGCTCTCATCCAGCCCATCACATCTGTCTGGCACTGGTCTAGGAGGGGCTTCCTTGGAATCTGGTGGAAAAGAGTAATAGAGTTGAGTGTCATCCACATAGAGATGGCACCGAACTCCAAAACTCCGGATGATCTCACCCAGCGGTTTCATGTAGATATTGAATAGCATGGGGGGGAAAATGGAACCTTGCGAGACCCCACAGGTCAATGGCCAGAAGAACGGCCTGCCTCAGGGGAGCGTGCTTGCTCCATCCATGTTCAACATCTACACAAATGACCAGCCACTGCCAGAAGGGACAGAGAGTTTCATCTATGCTGATGATCGTGCCATTACCACTCAAGCAGGGAGCTTTGAGATGGTAGAACAGAAGCTCTCCGAAGCTCTAGGTGCTCTTACTGCCTATTACAGGGAAAACCAACTGATCCCTAATCCATCTAAAACACAGACATGCGCCTTTCACCTTAAGAACAGACAAGCATCCCGAGCTCTGAGGATTACCTGGGAAGGAATCCCACTGGAGCATTGCAACACACCCAAATACCTGGGAGTCACTTTGGACCGTGCTCTGACCTACAAGAAGCACTGCCTGAATATCAAGCAAAAAGTGGGTGCTAGAAACAACACCATATGAAAGCTGACTGGCACAACCTGGGGATCACAACCAGACACAGTGAAGACATCTGCCCTTGCGCTATGCTACTCTGCTGCTGAGTATGCATGTCCAGTGTGGAACACATCTCACCACGCTAAAACAGTGGATGTGGCTCTTAATGAGACATGCCGCATTATCACGGGGTGTCTGCGCCCCACACCACTGGAGAAATGACACTGCTTAGCCGGTATTGCACCACCTGACATCCGCCAGGAAGTAGCAGCCAATAGTGAAAGGACCAAGGCAGAGACATCTCCAGCTCATCCCCTGTTTGTGTATCAGCCAGCATGTCAACGACTTAAATCTAGAAATAGTTTTCAGATCTACAGAGACACTCGCTGGAACACCCCAGCAAGCGAGAGTCCAAAAGTGGCAGGCCCAAACCCAGCACCTCAATTCATGGGTGATACCAGATGAGAGACTCCCCCCTGGCACTCAGAAGACTGGGCGACTTGGAAGGCGCTGAACAGACTGCGCTCTGGCACCACGAGATGCAGAGCCAACCTTCAGAAATGGGGCTACAAAGTGGAATCCTCGGCATGCAAGTGTGGAGAAGAACAAACCACTGACCACCTGCTGCAATGCAACCTGAGCCCTGCCACATGCACAAGGGAGGACCTTCTTGCGGCAACCCCAGAGGCACTCCAAGTGGCCAGATACTGGTCAAAGGACATTTAACCAACTACCGAATTTGCAAAATCTGTGTTTTTTTTTCTTTTTCTTTTTAATCTGTGTGTTTGTTTTGCTCTGTTAGAATTGTCATACAATGGTATGGTTGCTGATGACACGATAAATAAAAATGGCCAGGGGTCCGAGCAGGTATCCCCCAGCTTCACCGACTGGGTATGACCCTCAAGGAAGGAATGGAGCCACTGGAGTGCAGTGCCCCCAAGACCCATGCCGTAAAGTCGACCCAGAAGGATACCATGGTCGATGGTACTGAAAGCTGCTGAGATGTCCAAGAGAACCAACAAGGACACACTCCACCTGTCAAGCCTTCTGCGGAGATCATCCACCAAGGCGACCAAAGCCGTCTTGGTATCGTGACCAGGCCTGAACCAAGACTGAAATGGGTCCAGATAATCACTATCGTCCAAGAATCCCTGGAGATGAGTAGTGACCACCCGTTCCAGAACCTTGCCCAAGAACGGAAGATTTGAGATTGGTCGGTAGTTATTCAAAACTGCTGAGTCAAGGTTATGCCTCCCTTCCCCAAGCTATTTTTTTCAGCTTCCCAAATCTCCATCTGCTCTTTTTCTGGTCAAAAATTTGACTTGCCTCTTCCAAAAGCGTCTGGGAATTAATTAAATGTCCGCTTGCCTCTTTTTCATAAACTAAAATGGACTTCTGTATGTTTTTGGTCCTGGAATTTTTTTGGCAGTTGATACAGCCCTCAAGGATCACAGGGGAAGAAACTTGGTTCCTACAGCCATCATCAGAGTTATCTGCTATTGATTTAAATGCTCACACAACCAAAAAAAATAAAAATTAAAAAAAGTTGCAGAAACTTTTTGGCCACTAGAGGATGCTATAGGCCTTTCCTACAGTGGATGGATAAGTTAGTTTTCATAAACTGAGTCTCTACTGTATATGCAGAACATACTTGAAAAGAAGGCGTAGCCTCCAAGAAAGCAGGTATGAGATTAAACAACAATGTAAGATATGCAGGTGACACCAATTACTTGCAGAAAATAGCAAAGACCCCAAACAACTACTCATGAAAGTTAAGGAAAATGCAAAAGCAGGGTTACAGCGGAATATTATGGGGGATTGTGGTGCAGCTGGCTGAGTGTCAGCTGCATTAAGATCACTCTGACCAAATCACTCTGAGTTCGAAGCCAGCCCAGGTTGGAATGGGTTTCCAACCAATTGTGTGTAGCCTGTTGTCGACCTTTGCAACCCGAAAGACAGTTGCATCTGTCAAGTAGGAAAATTAGGTACCACCTTAAAGTGTGGGGAGGCTAAATTAACTGATTTAGGAGGCCATAAAGAAGACTCCAGCAAAGCATTCCAGCAGGGAAGCATGCGGGGAATGCGGAAGTGCTTCATCAGCATCACAGATGGACGATTAAAGCGACAGCTCCCCCGGCGACCAGAAAAAGTTAAATAGCCTCTGTATATGTTTGTATGTCAAAAATACATACATTGAATGTTTGCCATATATGTGTACACTGTAATCCACCCTGAATCTCCTGTGGGGTGAGAAGGGCGGAAAATAAAAGCTGCAAATAAATAAATAAATAAGTAAATTCTGTATATTTTTGGTCCTGGGATTTTTTTTGGTAGGATCCCAGGGGCTTGGCCTCATGTAAGCGACTCCGAGTCCCCTTGGGGAGATGGTGGTGGGGTATAAATAAAGTTTTTTATTATTATTATTATTATTATTAATTAATTAATTAATCAAAATGCAGACTGCACTCAAGGAATTGAAAGACGTGTTGTCAAAGGCTTTCATAGCTGGAATCACTGGGTTGCTGTGAGCTTTCTGGGCTGTATGGCCATGTTCCAGAAGCATTCTCTCCTGACATTTCACCCACATCTATGGCAGGCAGCCTCAGAGGTCTGATGTCAACACTTGCAAAAACCTCCAGACTCCCTTGAATGAAAGGCAGGCTGTCTCTCTCCATCGTACACAGTTGCTTGGATATTCTTCTTACCTGTCACATGAAGGGTTATCTGGCAGCTGTGGTGCCCAAGTTCATTGGAGGATACACACTGATATGTCCCAGCAAACGCAAGGGAAACATTTCTCAGAATTAGAGACCCTGTTCGGTCATCTGTGGGAAGGAAAGATGAACAGAATCACTTCAAACATTTATCTCCTAATCTTTGTAAAACAGCTAGACCAAACAAGGGCAAACTTGGGCCCTCCAGGTGTTTTGGATTCCAACTCCCACAATTCTTAACAGCCTCGGGCCCTTTCCTTTTCCCCCTCAGCCGCTTGCGGCTGAGGGGGGAAAGGAAAGGGCCCGAGGCTGTTAGGAATTGTGGGAGTTGGAGTCCAAAACACCTGGAGGGCCCAAGTTTGCCCTTGCTTAGTCTAGACAGAGCCTGAGAAGATCAGACATCTATATACGAGGGAAACATATGGAACAAAGCACTGCCTAGACCAGGCCTGGGCAAACTTTCTAACTTGGGGGCCCGCATGCTAGCACTCCCTGCTAAGAGGACTGGCTTTCTGGTGATGGAAAGAAGGAAGGGAAGAGAGAAGGAAGGACGGACAAAAAGGGAGGAAGAGAAGGATGGATGGAGAAAGAGGGAGAGAGAGAAGGAGGGAGCAAAGAGGGAAGACAAGACAAAAGGGAAGGAAGGAAGGATGAAAGGAAAAGAAGAAGGGAGGGAGGAGAGGGAAGGAAGTGGAGGAAAGGAAGGAAGGAAGAAGGAAGGGAAAGGAGAAGGAAAGAGAGAAGGAAGAAGGAAAAGGAGGAAGGAAGGAGGAAGGAAAGAGAGAAGGAAGGAAGGACAAAAGGATAGAAGGGAATGAAGAAAGGGAGAAAGAGGGAGGGTAGGAAGGAGGAAGCAAGGAGGGAAGGCAAGACAAAAGGGAAGGAAGGAAGGATGAAAGGGTGGAAGGGAAGCACTGAAGGAAGGGAGGGAGAAAGGAAAGAGAAGGAAGGAAGGGAGGAAGAAAAGGATGGAAGGAAAGAAGGGAAGGGGGAAGAAAAGAGAGAAGGAAGGATGAAAGGGAGGAAGGGAAGGATGGAAGGAAGGGAAGGAGAAAGGAAAGAGAGAAGGGAGGAAGAGAAGGATGGAAGGAAGGAGAAAGGAAAGAGAAGAAGAAGGAAGGAAGGGAGGAAGAGAAGGATAGAAGGAAGGAAGGGAAGGAGGAAGAAAAGAGAGAAGGAAGGACAAAAAGGAGGAAGGGAAGGATGGATGGAAGGGAAGGAGGAAGGAAAGAGAGAAGGGAGGAACAGAAGGATAGAAGGAAGGAAGATAAGGAGGAAAGAAAGAGAATGAAGGACTAAAGAATAGAAGGGAATGAAGGATGGGAGAAAGAGGGAAGGAGAGAGAAAAAAGAAGGAAAGACAAAGGGAAGAAAGGAAGGATGAAAAGGTGGAAGGGAAGGAGAAAGGAAAGAGAAGAAGAAGGGATGAAGGGAGGAAGAGAAGGACGGAAAGAAGGAAGGAAGGGAAGGAGGAAGAAAAGAGACAAGGGAGGAAGGGAAGGATGGAAGGAAGGAAGATAAGGAGGAAGGAAAGAGAGAAGGGAGGAAGGACGAAAGGATAGAAGGGAATGAAGGAAGGGAGAAAGAGGGAAGGAGGGAGCAAAAAGGGAAGGCAAGACAAAAGGGAAGGAGGATAAAAGAGACAAGGAAGGAAGGAAGGATGAAAGGAAGGATGAGAGGGTGGAAGGGAAACATTAAAGGAAGGGAAAGAGGAAGGAAAGAGAGAAGGGAGGAAGAAAAGGATAGAAGGAAGGAAGATAAGGAGAAAGAAAGAGAAGGAAGGACGAAAGGATAGAAGGGAATGAAGGATGGGAGAAAGAGGGAAGGAGGGAGCAAAAAGGAAGGCAAGAAAAAGAAAGAAAGGAGGAGAAAGGAAGGAGGGAAGGAAGAAAGGAAAGAGGAAAAAGGGAGAAAGAAGGAAGCAAAGGAAGGAAAGGAAGGAAGGAAGGAAGGAAGGAAGGAAGGAAGGAAGGAGGAGGAAGAAGAGAAGAAGGAAGGAAGATAAGGAGGAAGGAAAGAGAGAAGGAAGGAAGGACAAAAGGATAGAAGGGAATGAAGAAAGGGAGAAAGAGGGAGGGAGGGAAGGAGGGAGCAAAGAGGGAAGGCAAGACAAAGGAAGGAAGGAAAGAAGGAAGGAAGGAAGGAGAAAGAGAGTCAGAGGGAAGGAAGGAAGGAAGGAAGGAAGGAAGGAAGGAAGGATGAAAGGGTGGAAGGGAAGCATTAAAGGAAGGCGTTCCCTGGGCAACGTCCTTGCAGACGGCCAATTCTTTCTCAAGTCCCTCCTGACATGGAAAAAAAATAGAATGTACAAAAAGTTGACTTTAGTTGGGGAAAGTCAGCCTCCAAAACAATTGGCAAGAAGGAAAATGGCACCAATTGTGCTGTTTTTTTTTTAATGCATTGGCATGATTTTTTATATTAATTGTGAGTCCAAACAAGTCATCAATCCACCTACTTTGCACCATGTTGGAAACAGGCAGAGCAACCTTGGAATCCAGGAGAGTCCAGGAGTAAACAGGGGCAGGGACACCTTCGGAAGAATTGCAAGACAGCTTTGCGTCCGAACCCACAGGAACGGAGGTGGTCCCTTGGCAAACTGGAGTGGAAGGAGGCACTGAAAGAGATAGGCAGAATTCAGAAGTTCGGACCAAAATGCATAGTAAAGGTAAACATTTCCCTAACATTAAGTCCAATCATGTCTAACTCTTGGGGGTGGTGCTCATCTCCATTTTTAAGCCAAAGAGCCGGCGTTATCCGTAGACACCTCCAAGGTCATGTGGCCAGCATGACTGCATGGCGTGGTGTCACCTTCCCAACGGAGAAGTACCTATTGATCAACTGACATTTGCATGTTTTTGAACTGCTAGGTTGGCAGAAGCTGGGCCTAACAGAGGGAGCTCACCCCGCTCCCTGGATTCGAACCACCAACATTTTAGTCAGCAAGTTCAGCAACTCAGTGGTTTAAACCACTGCACCACCAGGGGCCTAAATGCATAGATTGCATTCATTGTCCATCTGCAAGGAGAAGTGTCATAGTTCCTAATTTCTTCCTCCCTTTTCTGCTCTTTTTATTTCTCAGCCTTTCAATTAAGAGCATCCCTAAGTCCTAGGACAACTTAACCACATTGTGGGCAAAAAAAAGTTCCTTCTACATGGATTCTCTTCTATCAGTAACACTGTATGATGCTGAATCGAAGGCATTGTAAGAAACTGAAAAAGTAAATATACCCACTTGTCTTGGGTTGCTTGGAATGCTGGAGCCACCATTGTCCATTTTCCATTGGAGGCATAAGTACAGTAGGCCTTGCCTGATAACTATGACCTCGGTGGATTCTCCAAGATGCCAACTGCTAGATCAGTAGTTCTCAACCTTCCTAATACCACAACCCCTTAATACACTTCCTCAATTTTATGGTGATCCCCAACCATAAAATTATTTTTGTTGCTACTTCATAATTGTAATGTTGCTACTGTTACGAAGCATAATGTAAATATCTGATATGCAGGATGTATTTTCATTCACTGGACTAAATTTGGCACAAATACCCAATATACCCAAGTTTGAATACTGGTGGGATTGGGGGATTGATTTTGACATTTGGGAGTTGTAGTTGCTGGGATTTATAGTTCACCTACAATCAAAGAGCATTCTGAACTCCACCAATGATGAAATTGAACCAAACTTGGCACACAGAACTCCCATGACCAACAGAAAATACTGGAAGGGTTTGGTGAGCATGACCTTGAGTTTTGGAGTTGTAGTTCACCTACATCCAGAGAGCACTGTGGACTCAAACAATGATGGATCTGGACCAAACTTGGCACAAATACTCAATATGCCCAAATGTGAACACTGGTGGAGTTTGGGGAAAATAGACCTTGACATTTGGGAGTTGTTGCTGAGATTTATAGTTCACCTACAATCAAAGTGCATTCTGAACTCCACCAATGATGAAATTGAACCAAACTTGGCACACAGAACTCCCATGACCAACAGAAAATACTGGAAGGGTTTGGTGAGCATTGACCTTGAGTTTTGGAGTTGTAGTTCACCTACATCAAGAGAGCACCGTGGACTCAAACAATGATAGATCTGGACCAAACTTGGCATGGATACTCAATCTGCTCAAATATGAACACTGGTAGAGTTTGAGGGAAATAGACCTTGACATTTTGGAGTTGTAGTTGTTGGGATTTATAGTTCACTTACAATCAAAGAGTATTCTGAACCCCACCAATGATAAAATTGAGTCAAACTTCTCACTCAGAACCCCCATGAACAACAGAAAATACTGATTAAATGTTGAATTGTTTTTTTTATAATTGTTTAACTGAATTTTGATATTTGCTATGGCATTGAATCGCTGCCATCTGTGAACTGCTTGAGAATGGCATTATACAAATGCCGTAAATAAATAAATCCTCAATTTCTGGGGCCCCACATTTTCCCAGTAGGCTCAAGCAAAAATAAACTGCTTGTATGTTTTCTGAAGTGAAAGCTTCTGCATTCTGAGCACACAGATTCTGGAGCAGGCATGGGCAAACTTGGGCCCTCAAGGTGTTTTGGACTTCAACTCCCACAATTCCTAACAGCCTCAGGCCCTTCCTTTCCCTTCCTCAGCCGCTCAAGAGAGTCGAAGTCCAAAGCACCTGGAGGGCCCAAGTTTGCCCATGCCTGCTCTAGAGTTTGCTTTGCTTTGGACTACAAGAGCAAGCCATCTTCCTCCGCCATTAAAATTAATCCTAGAATTAAAATGAAAATGGCAACTTACTTAAAACTGTGAGTTGGATAAGACCAGAGCTAGTGCCATAAAAGTCTGGAGGATTGTTCACTTCGCAGATATAGGTGCCTGCATCTGATGCCCGGATATTGTTCAGTTGAATGGATGCATCACCCAACGTGGGAGGGTCATGAAGCAGGCTTATGCGTTCAGACTGAGAGCCTGGTTTGTACAACACATTGTTCGTGAAGTAGACCATCTGCAGAGAGAAGGGAGACTCCGTTGGAAAGCAATCTTAGCATGGGACAAAGTTTGGAAAAAGGCACTTTTTCAACAGCAACCCTAGCCTCATTCACCAGCCCATTTTGGAATTAGTGGTCTGAAAAGGGAATATCTACGAGGGTTGAATGAAAAGTAATGCCTCTACCTTCATAGCTCCTCAACAGATGGCAGTACTGGTATGCGGCAGGTATTGTCTTGTTCAGTAGACTCTACTTTATTTTTTTTATTTCGAACATTTCTACTCTGCCCTTCTCAACCCCTAGGGAGACAAATATAACAATTAACATGAACATTAATAAATAAAGATCAAAACAGTATACTTACACTCTGATTAGCTATTGCCCGTCTGGTGGCTGTTTAGCTAGCCATCTACTTATGAATACTCCGCTTAACTTATCCAAATCCTCTTCCATGCCATAGTTAAACATTATCAATTGTCCTTTAACCTGATTGCCCAAAGGCCTGGTCCCACAGCCACGTTTTAACCTTTTTTCTAAAGGTGAGGAGGGATGACGATGACCTAATTTCCCCGGGGAGCAAATTCCACAGGTGGGGGGCCACCACCGAGAAGGCCCTGTCCCTCGTCCCCACCAAGCGTGTTTGAGACAAAGGCGGGGCCAAGAGCAGGGCCTCCCCAAACGATCTTAAGCTCCGAGGTGAGACGTAGAAGGAGATACGTTCGGACAGGTACGCTGGACCGGAGCCATATAGGGTTTTATAGATCAAGACCAGCACTTTGAATTGTGCTTGGAATTGGATTGGCAGCCAGTGGAGCTGACATAGCAGAGGGGTGGTGTGCTCCCTGTATGACGCTCTGGTGAGTAATCTAGCTGCTGCCCGTTGGACTAATTGCAATTTCCAAACAGTCTTCAAAGGCAACCCCACATAGAGTGCGTTGCAGTAATCTATTTGGGATGTGAATCTACAGTTCCATTTTGGCGGGAAGCCTTAGCATTGAACGCTTGTGTTGTTAAAGTGCAAAATATGGAACCCTGTGCAGACGGTCAGTCAATGCGACTTAAGCAACGTGCAGTCATTGAATTCTTGACAGCAGATGTCATCCCAAATTTCAAGCATAACTGGCATTTCACAAGAATGTGTGGGTCACATCAGTGCTTTGTTTGGCTATCGGAAGATCTGTGAACGATGGGTACCCAGAATACTGATGCCTGAAATGAAAGCGCACAGACTTCTTCTGTGATGGCTTCAGAAAACTTGCTCATTGTTGGCAAAAAATTGTCCAATTGTCTGGTGATTATGTGGGAAAGTGAATAGTGGTAGTTAAAGAGCACATTCTAAGGATTATTTCTGCATTTGATTTATTAATATATTCCCATCCAAACCCAAGTAACGAAGGTAGAGGCATTACTTTTCATTCAACCCTCATACCAGCTGGTCTGGTTGGATTTCTTTAGATCTGGGGTCCCCAAACCAATGCCTGGGAGCCTCCAAGGTCCTTCCCCTGGCGCCCGCCCTAGATGTTGGACTTAGTGTCACCTTAAGTCTGTAACGACCTGAAGGCACACAACAACAATCTTAATAAACTTGCTTACCTCATCAGCCAAAAACAAGACCATACTTCCCATTGAAATACTAGTAAATTTATGCTGGTTAAAATTGTTCTTCATTTTTAATATTATACTGTTATTCCATGTTTTCTTGCACTACAAAGAAAATATGTACAGTGTGCATAGACGTTTCTTCTTTTTTCCAGAGTATAGTTCAGCACTCCAACAGTGACTTCAGCTTAAGAAGTTTGAGGACCCCTGCTTTAGACGGTTCTCCAACAGAAAAGGACAATCTCCAGGATCTCCTGGGCTCCTCCAAAAGTCTCAACAGATTATGCAATTGGTCTGATTATGCATAATACAGGAACATAGACATGCTTCTCTGTTGCAGCTCCCACTGCTTTCCACTAGCCATTAAATAGCTATGCTGGGGCCCCCTCATAGGCAACAGATGCTTTCATGGGGGAGGCAGTGAGCTCCACCCTCTATAACCACCAAAGAAAGATAGGCTTTGATCTTATGCTGGTGTGGGTTCTCAGCAAGTTGCCATAGGTATGGGCAAAACCAGACCCCGAATGTGGCCCATTGAGCTCTTTTCTCAGGCTCTCCAAGCCCTCCTCTCTCATGCCAGCCTTTCCTTCCTTCTCTCTTTCCTTCCTTACCTCCCTATTTCTCCCTCTCTCCTTCATTCCCTTCCATCTTTTTGTCCTTCCTTCCTTTCCTCTTTCCCTCTTTCTCCTTCCTTCAATCCCTTTTGTCTTCCCTAACCCTCCCTCCTCTCCCTCCCCTCAACCCTTCCTTCCACCCTTCTCTTCCTCCGTTCCTTCCTTATCTTTCTTTCCTTAGATCCCTCTTTCTCCCTCCTTCCTTCCCTTCCACCCTTTCTTTCCTTCTTTCCCTCTTCCCCCCTCTTACTTCCTTTCTTCTCTTTTGTTTTTCCTTCCCTCTCTCCCTCCCTTCCCTCCCTCTTCTTCCACCCATCCTTCTGCCCTTCTCTTCCTCCCTCCCTTCTCTTTTTCCTTCCTTACCTTCCTCTTTCACCCTCCCTCCTTCATTCCCTTCCACCCTTTCGTCCTTCCTTCCTTTTCTGTTTCCTCCCTCTTTCCCTTTCTCCTCCCTCCCTTCCTCTTTGTCTTTCCTATCCCTCCCTCCTCTCCCTCCCCTCCACCCTTCCTTCTATCCTTCTCTTCCTCCCTTCCTTCTCTTTCCTTCCTTACCTCCCTCTTTCTCCCTCACTCCTTCCCTCCTACCCTTTTGTCTTTCCTCCCTCCCTCTTTCTCTTCCTCTCTCTTTCTCTTTCCTTCCTTCCCTTTTGGCTTTTCTTCCCTTGCTTCCCTCCTTCCATTCCTTTCCACCCTTCCTTCCATCATTCACTTCTTCCCTCCCTTCCTTCCCTTTTTCCTTCCTCCTTTCCTCCTGGGGGATGTTTAGCTGGGAGAAGAGAAGGTAGAGAAGGAATAGAAGAACCATGTTTCAAGATTTAAAAAGGGTGCCCCATTGAGGAGAAAGAAGAGGAGGAAAGCGAACTTTCTGCTGCTCTAAAGACCAGGGCACAAGGGGGTGATGGTTTCAAATGTCAAGGCAAGCGATCCAACTGAAAAGATTAGGAAGAACTTTGTGAGAGTAAGAGCTGTCGGAGAGTGGCATAGGCTTCCTGGGATTGTGGTGGAACCTCCTTCTCTGGAGGCTTCTCCACAGAGGCTGTCTATTGGGAGTGCTTTGATTGTGCCATCCTGCATGGCAGGGGGTTGGACTGGATGTCCCTTGGGGGGTCTCTTCCAGCTCTAGGAGTCTAGGATTATATATCAGGAGTAGGCAGTACGGAGTCTAATGGATACAGTTTTTCTCTCCTGCCCATCACTCATCCTGACCAAGGCCAACCCTTTTGGGATCCAAACGTTTTCTGTCTTTCTTTCACTTTCTGCCTCCAAAAGAGAAGAGGAAGGGGAGGAAAGCGCAGGGAAGGAGCCTGGGGAAAACCCCCTCCCACTCTGACCCTCTAGTTAGAAAGTTTGCCCATGCCTGGGTTACCACATGTGTTTTAATGGCAGAGATGAGTACTGAATCCATCTATTCTCCATCATCAGCTTTTGTTGCGAACTATGCTCCTCTGCTTAAGCCCCTTTACCTGTTTCCCATGATCAGGAGGTGTTGAGCCTGGGGCAAATCGCCATTCCAGCATGAAGTTTTTGTCAACTGATGTTTTATAATGACACGGCAGTTCCACGTTTGAGCCAATCTTCTGCATCACTGGATCACTGGGTACCGTCACCTCCACACATGTTCCGTTTCCTAAGGAGAAATGTAGAGGGGAAAATTTATCACTTTGGGCATGGAGTACTGCCACATCCCTGGGTTGACACTTCATGTATCAAGAATCTTAGTGCAGCATCCACTCCAACTGTATCAATTTGGCAGAGACAGTTCCATCAAGTCCCCTCTGTTTCTCCACTTTTAGAATACCCAGGTGATCGGCACACTGGGTGCAGTGCCTAAAGACCTTGGCCTGCACTTAAACACAATCGGCGCTGACTAAATTACCATCTGCCAGTTGCAGAAGGCCACCTTACTGGGATTTGCACGCATTATTCGCTGATACATCACACAGTCCTAGACACTTGGGAAGTGTCCGACGTGTGATCCAATACAACAGCCAGCAGAGTGATCTTGTCTGCTGTGGACTCACCTTGTTGTGTTTCGAATAATAATAATAATAATAATAATAATAATAATAATAATAATAATAATAACCAACGTGTGATCCAATACAACAGAGTGATCTTGTCTTCTGTGAAACCATCTTGTTGTGTTTCAAATAATAATAATAATAATAATAATAATAATAATAATAATTCTTACATGCCTCTCTTTTCTTGTGATCCAATATAACCGCCAACAGAGTGATCTTGTCTGCTGTGGACTCATCTTGTTGTGTTTCAAATAATAATAATAATAATAATAATAATAATAATAATAATCTAGTTATATTAATGTTAGTAACTGTTTTAGAGCTGTTTATAATTCTGCTAGTGTTGCCATCCTATACCCCCAGACTGAGGTATATATAGGGTGGCAACCTGTGCTGGACGGGCTTGCACTCCCCCTGAAGTCACAGGTCCGTAGTTTGGGGGTCCTCCTGGATTCTTCACTTATGTTTGAGGCTCAGGCATCGTTGGTGGCTGGGAGGGCCTTTGCACAATTAAGACTCATGCTCCAACTGCGACCGTACCTCGGGAAGGCGGATCTGGCCAAAGTGGTCCACGCCTTAGTCACCTCTAGATTGGATTACTGCAATGCACTCTACATGGGGCTGCCCTTGAAAACGGCCCGGAAATTCCAGATGATCCAACGGGCGGCAGCCAGGTTGTTAACTGGGGCACCTTACAGGGAGCGGTCAACCCTCCTGTTCAAGGAGCTCCACTGGCTGCCATTTATTTACCGGACCCAATTCAAGGTGCAGGTTCTTACCTACCAAGCCTTGAACGGTTTGGGACCCGCCTACCTGCGTGACCGCATCTCTGTATACGAACCCACACGATCCCTTTGATCATCCGGAGAGGCCCTGCTCTCGATCCCACCAGCCTCGCAGCCTTTTTGGTGGTGGCCCCTCAACTCTGGAACTCACTCCCTAAAGACATCAGACAGGCCCCAACTCTGGCAGTCTTCAGGAGGAGCTTGAAGACGTGGCTGTTCCAGTGTGCCTTCCCAGAATAATGATCCCATAGCACTTTGTCCTCCAAAGCACTTTACATTTCTTTAGGTCTGCTCGTACGCTCTTTCACAAACACCAGTATCACCTTTTCGTCCATGTCCCAGCATTACTTCCAATTTTAACTTTACATTTGGCCTTCCCACTGTTTTTAATTGTGTGTTGTCTTATTGATAATGTTGTATATTTTATTATGTTTTTAATTTTAATTGCTTGTATTGTTGTATTTGGGCTCGGCCTCATGTAAGCCGCACCGAGTCCCTTGGGGAGATGGTAGCGGGGTACAAATAAATTATTATTATTATTATTATTATTATTATTATTATTATGGGGTTTCTCGACTGAGGACAAGTATATATATTGGCTTCTCTCATCGGCAAAGAGAGGAAATTTAGAATTATGCTTTAACTGACATGGAAATACCATACTGTATGGAAGCCCGGGATTTATATATTTTAAGGAAGTATGTTTAGAATTATCTCCCCAGACTACAAACTTCTGCCTCCTAAAAATACTACCAGAGCTGGAGGGAGTCCAGATGTCCTTCCTGACACAATGCTTAGGGAGAGGAAATAGATATATTTATAATGACCATTTGGTAAACTTGATGTCCCTATAGAATCATAGAGTTGGAAGCGACCTCGTGGGCCATCCAGTCCAACCCCCTGCCAAGAAACAAGAAAATATAGTTGTAAATATTAAGATACTCACCAAAGAACAAGAGGAAGAGCAGCAAAGAGATGAGGAAAGTGCCCAGGAGGACTGTGTTCAGAGCCATTTGTCTCAAGGGAAGCTGGAGCCTGGCTTCCACTTCAGCGGCTGAAACTCAACTGAAACTGGGCAAGGCTGCTCTTTATCTTGTACCTGAGCTCAAGCAAATACTGGAAGTGAAGTTCTGAATCACTCTGCAGCAATGGTAGCCGTGGCTGGTGTTCCTGGTGCTCAGCAGAAGAGGATATTTAGAGCTGGAAAGCACAGCAAGGGCTGTGGATACATCTACAATGTCAAATTAATAGTTTGGCACCACTTTAACTGCCATGGCTCAATGTTATTGAATAGTCAAAGTCGTAGTTTTCCTTTTCTGCCAAAATAGTGCTGGTGCCTCATCAAACTACAACACCCATGAGCCCATACCATTGAGGCATAGCTGTTAAAGCGAGAAATCAAAGAGGGGCAGCCTCTCCTAGCTTCTGTGTTCATCTTCATTAATATAATTTGCCATTGGCTGCCATTTATTTTCCAGTCCCATTTCAAGCCAGTACCTGCCACATACCAGTACTGCCATTTGTTGAGGAGTTACGAAGGTGGAGGCATTACTTTTCATTCAACCCTTGTATATTACATTGTTTACTTTTTTTTTGCGTTATTATTTTCTTTATATTTTATTGCTGTATTTTTTATGTTGTATATTTGGCTTTGTTGTAATTATTGAGCTTGGCCTCATGTAAGCTGCCCCGAGTCCCCTTGGGGAGATAGTGGCGGGGTATAAATTAAGTATTATTATTATTATCTCAACCACACTCTTTGTCCCAAGCCCAGAATGGTTTGGGACCCACCTACCTTTGTGACCGCATTTCCTTCTACGAACCTACACGATCCCTTCGATCTTCCAGAGAGGCCCTTCTCTCGCTCCCACCCCTGTCACAAGCATGACTTGTGAGGACGAGGGAGAGGGCCTTCTCTGTGGTGGCCCCTCGGCGCTGGAATTCGCTCCCTGGAGAAATTAGGCAAGCCCCCACTCTGGAAGTCTTCAGGAAGACCCTAAAAATTTGGCTGTTCCAGTGTGTCTTCAATGAATGAACAACAATCCCCAACCTTGACCAAACCCTGTATAAAATGCCCTCAGATGCACTTTATTTCACCCTCTAGTGCAGTGTTTCTCAACCTGGGGGTAGGGACCCTTGGAGGGGTCGCGAGGGGGTGTCAGAGGGGTCACCAAGGACCATCAGAAAACACAATATTTTCTGTTGGTCATGGGGTTACTGTGTGGGAAGTTTGGGCCAATTCTATGGTTGGTGGAGTTCAGAATGCTCTTTGATTGTAGGTGAACTATAAATCTCAGCAACAACAACTCCAAAATGCCAAGGTCTATTTTCCCCAAACTCCACCAGTGATCACATTTGGGCATATTGAGTATTTGTGCCAAGTTTGGTCCAGATCTATCATTGTTTAGGTCCACAGTACTCTCTGGATGTGGGTGAGCTACAACTCCAAAACTCAAGGTCAATGCCCACCAAACCCTTACAGTTTTTTCTGTTGGTCATTGAAGTTCTGAGTGCTAAGTTTGGCTCAATTCCGTTGTTGGTGGAGTTCAGAATGCTCTTTGTATGTGGACTATAAATCCCAGCAACTACAACTCTCAAATGTCAAAATCAGCCCCCCCCCCCAACCCCACTAGTATTCAAACTCAGGCGTATCGGGTATTTGTGCCAAATTTGATCCACTCAATGAAAATACACCAGAAACAGAGGTTGGATGGCCATCTGTTGGGGGTGATTTGAATGCAATTTTCCTGCTTCTTGGCAGGGGGTTGGGACTGGATGGCCCATGAAGTCTCTTTACATTACAATTGATAACAGTAGCAAAATTACACTTATGAAGTAGCAACAAAAATGATTTTATGTTTGGGGGAGTCACCACAACATAAGGCACTGTATTAAGGGGTCACGGCATTAGGAAGGTTGAGAAACACTGCTCTAGTGCAATTAAACTTCATTGTTTTGTCCCACCTGAACCTCCTTCCAGATACACTGCATTGCTTATCTCACCCAGTGTTTTTAATTTTTTTAATCTTTGCAACTGACCCTGCCCATTGTGTCCAATTATTGTGGTTTTACAAGGGTTGAATGAAAAGTAATGCCTCCACCTTCATAACTCCTCAACAGATGGCAGTACTAGTATGCAGCAGGTACTGGCTTGTTCAGTAGACTCTCCTCTACAGTTACATTTTGGCGGGAAGCCTTAGCATTGAACGGTTGTGTTGTTAAAGTGCAAAGTATGGAACCCTGCGCAAACGGTTTCTCAATGCGACTTAAGCAACGTGCAGTCATTGAATTCTTGACAGCAGAAGGTGTCACCCCAAAGGAAATTCATCAGAGAAGGCAAGCTGTTTATGGTGATTGTGTTGATTTGAGTACTGTGTGTTGTTGGGCGAGTAAGTTTAAAGATGTTGAGGTTGTTATAGTATATGACTAAGTTTTCGTAAGGATCGTCTCCTGTGTGTGTGTTGAGGAAAAACACCTGGATAACTGGTCACCACACCAAAACAGTAGATGTGGCTCTTAATGAGACATGCCACATTATCATGGGGTGTCTGCGCCCTACACCACTGGAGAAATTACACTGCTTAGCCGGTATTGCACCACCTGACATCCGCCGGGAAGTAGTAGCCAGTAGTGAAAGGACCAAGGCAGAGACATCTCCAGCTCATCCCCTGTTTGGGTATCAGCCAGCACGTCAACGACTTAAATCTAGAAATAGTTTTCTAAGATCTACAGAGACACTCGCTGGAACACCTCAGCAAGCGAGAGTCCAAAAGTGGCAGGCTCAAACCCAGAACCTCAACCAATGGCTGATACAAAATGAGAGACTCCCCCCTGGGCACACAGAAGACTGGGCAACTTGGAAGGTGCTGAACAGACTGTGCTCTGGCACCACAAGATGCAGCGCCAACCTCAAGAAATGGGGCTACAAAGTGGAATCCACGACATGTGAGTGTGGAGAAGAGCAAACCACCGACCACCTGCTGCAATGCAACCTGAGCCCAGCCACATGCACAATGGAGGACCTTCTTGCAGCAACACCAGAAGCACTCCAAGTGGCCAGATACTGGTCAAAGGACATTTAATCAACTACCAAACTTGCAAATTTTGTGTTTTGTCTTTGTATTTGTTTTGTTCTGTTAGAAATGTAATACATTTGACTGGTTGCCCTGACACAACAAATGAATAACCTGGATAACTGAAGTAATTAAGCTTGAACCACTCCCTGAATGGAGTATAACATGAGGAGTGTTTCTGGTGGATTTGGGGACTTACTGGATTTACTGAACCACTTACTTCAAGACTTGTCTCCTTGCACCATTGAGGAAGAAGAAGAAGATGCATGGACTTAATGCATAGGACTTTGTGTGAGTTTTATTTCTGCAAATGGACTGAGTTATTTTCAAAGCTGGATATTTTTGTGAAGCTGCTTATTTAACTCTGTTACTTAAGAGTAAATTTTGTTTTTCCCATTTACTTGGCTCACATTTAGTCTTTGTGGATGAAAGGGCTGGGAAGTCTGGACAGGACTACACAATTTCTGGGTTGGGTTTCATATAAACCGCAACAGAGGTGACACATTCTGCTGTCAAGAATTCAATGACTACACGTTGCTTAAGTCACATTGACCGACCATCTGCGCAGGGTTCCATATTTCGCACTTTAACAACACAACCATTCAATGCTGAGGCTCCTTCCAAAATAGAACTGTAGAGGAGAGTCTACTGAACAAGCCAGTACCTGCCGCATACCCGTACTGCCATTTGTTTGTTTATTTATTTATTATTTGAACTTATATGCCGCCACTCCCCTGGGGCTCGGAGCGGCTTACAAGAACAGGCTAAAATCAAACGCAATTTAAAAACAATTTAAAACAATTTAAAAACAATCAGAGATCAAATTTGTTGAGGAGTTACGAAGGTGGAGGCATTACTTTTCATTCAACCCTTGTATATTGTATTGTGTGTTTACTCTGTATTGTTTTTTGCATTATTATTTTCATTATATTTTATTGCTGTATTTTTTATGTTGTACTAGTTGTACCCACCACGCATTGCTTTGGCCAACCTTCCCTCCCTCTTTCTCTCCTTCTTTCCTTTCCTTCCTTCCTTTTTCTTCTTTTCTTCTCTCCTTCCTTATTCTCTACCTCTTTCCTTCCTTCCCTCCCTTTTCTTTCTCGTCCTCTTTCTCTCCTTCCTTCTCTACCTCCTTCCTCCCTTCCCCTCTAATTTCTTCTCTTCTCTCTTTCCTTCCCTCCCTCTTTCTCTCTTCCTTTTCCCTCTTTCCTTCCTTTTCTTTTTCCTTTCTTTCCTTCCTTCTTCCTCTTTCCTTCCTTCCCTCTTCCCTTTTTCTTTTTTCTCCTTTCTCCTTCTTTCTTTTTCTTCCTCTTCCTTTCTCTACCTCTTTCCTTCCTTCCCCCTTTTCCTTTTCCTTCCTCTTTCTCTCCTTTCTTCCTTCCCTACCCTTTTCCCTTCTTTCTTTTTCCTTCTTTCTTCCTTTCCTTCCTTCTCTCTTTACTTCCCTCCCTCTTTCTCCTTCCTTCCTCCTCTTTCTCCTTTTCTTCCTTCCTTTCTTCCTTCTCTACCGCTTTCCTTCCTTCCCTCCTTCTTTTCCTTCCTTTTTCTCTTTCTTTCTTCCTTTGCTCTTTGCTTCCGTCTCTCTTTTCTTTCTCTTTTATTTCTTCCTTCCTTCCTTCTTCCTTCCTTCCTTTCTTTTTTTTTTCTTTCTTTCTTCTTTTTTTCTTTCTTTTCTTTCTTTCTTTCTCCCCTTCTCCCTCTCTTCCCTTTTTTTCTGTATTGTCATTTAGTTTTTTGTCATTTAGCTTTTTGGGGGTTTTTAAGTCCTTTCCACTTTTTTGGGGGGGGGGATTATGAGTGATGGTCACTCATTGGCCTGAGAGGTGTGTGTCCAAATTTGTGTCAATTCGTCCAGTGGTTTTTGAGTTATGTAATCCCACAAATGAACATTACATTTTTATTTTATAGTACTAGCCGTGCCCTGCCACGCGTTCTGTGGCCCACATGGGTTCTGTGTGGGAGGTTTGGCCCAATTCTATCGTTGGTGGGGTTCAGAATGCTCTTTGATTGTAGATGAACTATAAATCCCAGCAACTACAACTCCCAAATGTCAAGATTCTATTTTCCCCAAACTCCACCAGTGTTCACATTTGGGCATATGGAGTATTCTTGTAGAGTTTGGTCCAAATCCATCATGGTTTGAGTCCATAGTGATCTTTGGATGTAGGTGAACTACAACTCCAAAACCAAAGGACGCTGCCCACCAAACCCTTCCAGTATTTTCTGTTGGTCATGGGAGAACTGTGTGCCAAGTTTGGTTCAATTCCATCATTGGTGGGGTTCAGAATGCTCTTTGATTGTAGGTGAACTATAAATCGCAGCAACTACAACTCCCAAATGACAAAATAATTTTTTTGAGTGAAGGAAGACATACATTGGGTTGTTAAGAGTCTTGTGTCCAAATTTGGTGTTAATTCGTCCAGTGGTTTTTGAGTTCTTTCAATCCCTCAAACGAACATTACATTTTTATTTATATAGATATTTGCTTTGTTGTAATTATTGCGCTTGGCTTCATGTAAGCCGCCCCGAGTCCCCTTGGGGAGATGGTGGCATGGTATAAAATTATTATTATTATTATTATTATTATTATTATTATTATTATTATCTCAACCACACTCTTTGTCCCAGGTTTCATCGGTGAAACGTTGGAGCATATGAACACCCATGCAGATCTCATCATAGCACATGCCAACCTCTGTAAAGGAAAGTGTTTAGAAATCAATTATTAACATAGCTGGCCAAAACAATGCATTGTATTCACCCTATTCCACACCAGAACAAACAGCACTCCCTAGATAAGCTGAGCACAAGACTGGGGACACCTTTACTAAATAGTTTCCTAAAAGCTTCCTGTGAATTGCATACTCCTTTTAAAAAGGTGTAATCCCAAGTAAAGGCAGATCTTGCCCTCAAAGAGACTGGAGGCAAGAGATCCAGCCTGAGAGAGGGATCCCAACCTCAGATCCCTGCTCTTGGAAAGATCCATGCCTCTTCCTTTCTAAAGCCACAGTACAACAATGACAAGAGAGGGTTCCGTCCTGGGCCCGATCCTGTTCAACATCTTTATTAATGACTTAGATGAAGGGCTAGAAGGCAGATCATCAAGTTTGCAGACGACACCAAATTGGGAGGGATAGCCAATACTCCAGAGGACAGGAGCAGGAATTCAAAACGATCTTGACAGATTAGAGAGATGGGCCAAAACTAACAAAATGAAGTTCAACAGGACAAATGCAAGATACTCCACTTTGGCAGGAAAAACGAAATGCAAAGATACAAAATGGGCCATCCAGCCTGGCTCGAGAGCAGTACGTGTGAAAAAGATCTTGGAGTCCTCGTGGACAACAAGTTAAACATGAGCCAACAATGTGATGTGGCGGCAAAAAAAGCCAATGGGATTTTGGCCTGCATCAATAGGAGCATAGTGTCTAGATCTAAGGAAGTAATGCTACCCCTCTATTCTGCTTTGGTTAGACCACACCTGGAATATTGTGTCCAATTCTGGGCCCCACAATTGAAGAGAGATATTGACAAGCTGGAATGTGTCCAGAGGAGAGCGACTAAAATGATAAAAGGTCTGGAGAACAAGCCCTATGAGGAGCGGCCTAAGGAGCTGGGCATGTTTGGCCTGAAGAAGAGAAGGCTGAGAGGGGATATGATAGCCATGTATAAATATGTGAGAGGAAGCCACAGGGAGGAGGGAGCAAGCTTGTTTTCTGCTTCCATGGAGACTAGGACGCGGAACAATGGCTTCAAACTACAAGAGAGGAGATTCCATCTGAACATGAGGAAGAACTTCCTGACTGTGAGAGCTGTTCAGCAGTGGAACTCTCTGCCCCAGAGTGTGGTGGAGGCTACTTCTTTGGAAGCTTTTAAACAGAGGCTGGATGGCCATCTGTCAGGGGTGATTTGAATGCAATATTCCTGCTTCTTGGCAGGGGGTTGGACTGGATGGCCCATGAGGTCTCTTCCAACTCTTTGATTCTATGATTCTATGATTCTATGACTGGTGCGAGTGTTGACTATAGACAGCAGTATAACATTCATTTCAATTGGTTCAATCCGAGGATGTGGACAAGGTGCTTGGAGGAATGAGAGCTACCACATGCATCCTAGACCCCTGCCCATCCTGGCTTCTAAAGGAGGCCAGAGGGGGTTTGGCCGAGTGGGTGAAGGTGGTGGTGAATGCCTCCCTTCGGGAAGGCAAAATTCCAGCCAGCTTAAAGCAAGCTGTAATAAAACCGCTGTTGAAGAAGCCATCACTAGACCCCACTCAATTCGTCAACTTTCGGCCTGTTTCCAATCTCCCCTTTTTGGGCAAAGTCATGGAACGTGTGGTGGCCTCACAACTCCAGGCATTCTTGGTAGACACGGATTATCTGGATCTGGCACAGTCTGGCTTTAGGCCGGGGCATGGTACCGAGACAGCCTTGGTCGCCTTAGTGGATGATCTGCGTCGGGAGCTCGACAGGGGGAGTGTGTCCCTGTTGGTGCTGCTCGACCTCTCAGCGGCCTTCGATACCGTCGACCACGGTATCCTTCTGGGACGCCTCGCGGGGATGGGTCTTGGAGGTACTGTTCTGCAGTGGCTCCGCTCATTCCTCGAGGGTCGGTCTCAGAAGGTGTTACTGGGAGACTCCTGTTCAACCCCACAACCTTTGTCTTGTGGGGTTCCTCAGGGTTCAATACTGTCTCCCATGTTGTTTAACATCTACATGAAGCCGCTGGGCGAGATCATCCGGAGTTTCGGAGTGAGATGTCATCTGTACGCAGATGATGTCCAACTCTGTCACTCCTTTCCACCTGCTACTAAGGAGGCTGTCAAAGTCCTGAACCGGTGCTTGGCCGCTGTGACGGTCTGGATGGGAGCGAACAAATTGAAATTGAATCCAGACAAGACAGAGGTACTCCTGGTTAGTCGTAAGGCTGAACAGGGTATTGGATTACAGCCTGTGTTGGATGGGGTCGCACTCCCCCTGAAGACACAGGTTCGCAGCTTGGGGGTGATCCTGGACTCATCGCTGAGCCTGGAACCCCAGGTTTCGGCGGTGACCAGGGGAGCCTTCGCACAGTTAAAACTTGTGCGCCAACTGCGACCGTACCTTGGGAAGTCTGACTTAGCCACGGTAGTCCACACTCTAGTTACATCCCGCCTTGATTACTGCAACGCTCTCTACGTGGGGTGCCTTGAAGACGGCCCGGAAGCTCAATTAGTCCAACGGGCGGCAGCCATGATTTTAACAGGAGTGGAGCGCAGGGAGCATACAACCCTTTAATCACATTCGTTAAATTCCATTGAGTCCTACACTTAAAATCCGGTAACTCACTGTGTTCATCCGAACTTATCTATCCGAACGTATCTCAGCCTATCAGCCCACCAGGACCCTAAGATCTTCCGGAGAGTCTCTTCTCTCTATCCCTCCAGCTTCAGAAGTGCGGCTGGCGGGAACGAGAGATAGGGCCTTCTCTGTGGTGGCCCCCCGGCTTTGGAACGCCCTCCCTATAGAGATACGATCAGCCTCTTCTCTGATGGCATTTAGGAAGAAACTTAAAACATGGTTATTCAAACAAGCCTTCAGCTAATCTGTGGAAACCGATTCGAATCTAGGTGACCTTGGACAGATATATGGACAACGAATTGTGGACTGTGATTCAACTTGAGACATATGGGATTATTATTGGTGGCCCAATAATTTGCTATTGTAATTTGTATTTGTATTTTGTATATGTTTTTAAACTGGAGATTGATTTTAAATGCTGTAAACCGCAACTGAGTCGCCGATCCAGGCTGAGAAGTTAGCGGTATATAAGTGTACCAAATAAATAAATAAATAAATAAATAAACAAGGCAATTCGAAAAATGATGAAAAAAAATCTAAGGCTGAGTGAAGGAACGTATCTCTTGCTACAATCCACCTAGGACCCTAAAATCATCCGGAGAGGCCCTGCTCATTGTCCCCCCATTATCGCAATCGTGTTTGGTGGGGGACAAGAGACAGGGCTTTTTTTGTGGTGGCCCCTCAGCTCTGGAACTCCCTCCCAAGTGAAATTAGATCTGCTCCATCTCTCCTGACCTTTTGGAAATCCTGGTTATGGGATCAGGCCTTTGCAGACTAGGCTGACTCACTGGCAAAGCAATGGTTTTAATGGACTTGACGGACTGCTTTTAGGACGATGACTTAAATTGGCGATTGACTGAATGTTTTTATACTGTTTTTATATTGTTTTTTATTTAGGTAAAGGTAAAGGTAGTCCCCTGACATTAAGTCCAGTCATGTCTGACTCTGGGGTGTGGTGCTCATCTCCATTTCTAAGCCGAAGAGCCAGCGTTGTCCGTAGACACCTCCAAGGTCATGTGGCCGGCATGACTGCATGGAGTGCCGTTACCTTCCCGCCAGAGCGGTACCTATTGATCTACTCACATTTGCATGTTTTCAAACTGCTAGGTTGGCAGAAGCTAGGGCTGACAGCGGAAGCTCACGCAGCTCCCCGGAATCAGACCTGCGACCTTTCGATCAACAAGCTCAGCAGCTCAGTGCTTTAACCCACTGCGCCACTGCATTTATGCTTTTGGTTGTGGGCGTCATGGTGTGCCAGTTGTTGGCCGCCCTGAGTCCCTCTGCGGAGGTCGAGATAGGATGGGATATAAATGTCTGGAATAAATAATTAAATCAATAACCCATTGCACCACCATGGCTGATACGATATTTCAAATCAACTGGTTTGGGACCCACCTACCTTCGTGACCGTATCTCTCTCCATGTACCAACGCGGGCCCTTCGATCTTCGGGGGAGGTCCTTCTCTCACTCCTCACAATCTCATCTTGCGGGTACAAGGGAGAGAGCCTTCTCCTCTGTGGCTCCCCGACTTTGGAACTCTTTGCCTGGAGAGATCAGGAAGCCCTCTTCACTAGAAATGTTCAAAAAGAACCTTAAAACCTGGCTCGTCTGCTGCGCCTTTTGTGAGTAGGTGCACACCATGACATTTTGCACCCTTCAACGTTCTTTTTCTGCTATTGGAGCTTGCGCCCTCCAAATGAGAAGTTAACCTCATAACTGTTTTTGAGTTCCCTGTAAATGTCCTGCTCCTATTTTTATCTCATTTTTATCTCATTACAGTCTTAATTGTTTTATATTGTATATGTGGCCTGCCCATTGTTATCGTTATTGTGATTAGAATGTTATTTTGTGACTGCGTTTTTTTAAATGCAATTTTGATGATGTTGTTGTTGCTTTTGTTTATGCTTTGATTTTATTGCTGTAATATGTTGTCTGGGCTTGGCCGCATGTAAGCTGCTCCGAGTCCCCACCGGGGAGATGGTGGCGGGGTATAAATAAAGATTATTATTATTATTATTATTATTATTATTATTATTATTATTGGTTTAAAATTTATTTTCGGTTACTTTTGTCTCTCAAATTGCATGGTACCATGAAGCTCAGTGCGCCACCATTAAGACTCGTGCGCCAACTGTGACCATACCTCGTGAAGGCGGATCTGGCCAGGGTGGTCCATGCCTTAGTCACTTCCAGATTGGACTACTGTAATGCACTCTACGTGGGGCTGCCCTTGAAAACGGCCCGGAAATTCCAATTGGTCCAACGGGCGGTGGCCAGGTTGTTAACTGGTGCTCCTTACAGGGAGAGGTCAACACTCCTGTTTAAGGAGCTCCACTGGCTGCCATTCATTTTCCGGTCCCAATTCAAGGTGCAGGTGCTTACCTACAAAGCCCTAAATGGTTTGGGACCTGCCTACCTGCGTGACCGCATCTCTGTGTACGAACCCACACGATCTCTTCGTTCATCTGGAGAGGCCCTACTCACAATCCCACCAGCATCGCAAGCACGATTGGTGGGGACGAGGGATAGGACTTTCTCTGTAGTGGTTCCTCGACTCTGGAACTCTCTCCCTACGGACATCAGGCAGGCCCTGTCACTAGCAATCTTTAGGAGGAGCTTGAAAACGTGGTTGTTCCAGTGTGCCTTCCCAGAATAAGGAAACTCCTAGCATTATGTCCCAATGCACTTTATCAGAGATCCAGGATATCTGCATGCCAATCCCCCCTCCCCCCCCAAACACTCCACCTGGTCATGCCCAGCACTTTTAATTTTAATTATTACGTTTGGCCCGGCCATTGTTTTTAATTGCCTCATTGGGTGTTGTTAATGTTATTGCTTTGTTTTTTGAGTTATTGTGTTGTTATTATTGCTGCTGTTTTTATTGTTGTATTTGGGCTCATCCTCTTGTAAGCCACACCGAGTCCTTCGCGAGATGGTAGCGGGGTACAAATAAAGGATTATTATTATTATTATTATTATTATTATTATTATTATGTGCAATGTATCCCAATGCACAGCGGCCTCAATGTAGCACAACCACCTCAAATTGCAACGTGCCCCAATGCACAACATATTCAATTGAACAGCGAGAGCCCTCTTTGTCCAAAGGAACATCTTGCACAATGATCTCCGCAATTCACTAGCATGGTTTTATTTATGTTCTTTGCAACGTGTTTTTTGGACAAATGTCAGTGAAAAGGCAAAGCCAAGACATTGGAAATTTAACAAAACCATCCGATTTTGTCACATGGTAACTTTTCGCCCCCATAGGTACCGTCTTAGAAACAAACAAAGAACAATGTTTCATAGAAAAACAAATACTTTTAATGGTTGTTTATGAAAAATAATACATTTCGAAACTGTACATACAAAATAATTCAGTGTCTTCCTACCTTCTTGCACAAGAGAAGGGTCTCAGAGCCAATGAAAAGAAAAGACGCAGCATGAAAATGGTTAGGAGGAAAATAGTCCAAATCCACAGACTGTTAGTATCTATAAGTATAAATTATGTACTATAGGTATATTTATCAAAGGAACAAAAAGACAGAGAGTTGCTGATTAAATGTAATAATTGCACAATATGTATGGAAATGTTGAAGGCGCCCTTCCTCCTTTTTACGATAGCCTGAACCAAGGTTACTTCATATATACAGGTCAGTTGTACAAGCTCTTTTTATTGTGTCAGAGGCAAATTGGAGTTGCTGTAGGTGTGAGAGGATTTGCCGTCAGCAAGGACATTGCCCAGGGGACACCTGGATGTCTCACCATCCTGTAGGAGGCTTCTCTCATGTCCCCACATGGGAAGCTGGAGCTGACCAACGGGAGCTCACCCTGTCTTGTGGATTCAAATTGCCGACCTTCAGATCTTTGGGTCAGCAGTTCAGCCGGCACAAGGGTTTAACCCTTTGCGCCATGGGAGCATTGTCCCTAAACTGGGAAAGTGGATTAGATGCATTTCCCAAGTGGATCACAAGGAGGCAGAACATACCAAGTAATCCATTTACTGATTCAAAAATAGCAGGTATAAATTTTCAAATTTTAGCACATGGGGTCCAAGTTTATCATAAGATAAGATCATTTAGGTGATACAAAAGGCTGAAGTGCTACAAGAGATAGCATATTCCGCTGGCATTGTGTAGGGCGGTTGCATTATTGTAACTGACACAGTTATGTAAAGCTGAATTGCATTGTTGCACAACATTCATATTCTCAAAAGAGGTGTGCAAGTAGAGCCAGTAGTATGGCCATTGCACAAGAGTACTGATGCATAATGTGCCATGATGTGCAATGTATCCCAATGCACAACAGCCTCAATGTACCACAACCATCTCAAATTGCAATGTGACCCAATGCACAGCATATTCAATTGAACAGCAGGAGCCCTCTTTGTGCAAGGGGACAATTCACTAGCATGGTTGCGTATAATGTCAGTAATATACAGTCACCACCATAATGCAACATACCATAGCCTCTTTCTGGACTACAGCTCCCAGAAACTCTCTAGTTTCAACTTTTGGAGCTTTGGGCTCTAACTTTCCCAAGCTCTGATTCAGAGCAAGATGGGAAAAACTTGTTTCCATTCCTCTCATCTTCTCATCTTTCTAGTTTCAGATTTCTTCTACCCAACTTCTACAATGGTTTTGACTTAAAATAAGAAGTCTGCATGAAATTTCACATGCATTTCCAAGCATATATCTCCTAATATACACATTTGTGCACATAACCTTCTCTACTGCTTCGGCAAACATTTTCTTTCACATATTGTTTTGGTACATTTCCCTCAATATTATATGTGCCTTTACGTACTATTTTAAAAAACTTGGAGAACTGCATCCCAAAATTTGGAGATGTATTTTAGTACTGAAAGAAAATGGCATTTTGTTTCCTATACTGATGTGAGAAATGTGTGTTTGGTCAAAATAAAAACATCAGCAAATGTACCTCCGAAACCATACTTCAAAGGTTGCCCATACAAGACCCAAAAAGGTTGCCGCACAGGACCAAAGTATGTTCGCAGATATATTTCTCTGACATCTCTTTGAAGCACAATGCATTGCAAAACGGACTATAAAAACCTTTTTGTGAGACTTACAGCTTTAATTTGTTTTAAATGGTAAGAACTGGTGGCTTCCTCTGGAAAGTCTAAGGCCCCTTCTATAGGTAAAGGTAAAGGTTTTCCCCTGACATTAAGTCCAGTCATGTCCAACTCTGGGGGTTAGTTGGTGCTCATCTCCATTTCTAAACCGAAGAGCCAGCATTGTCCGTAGACACCTCCAAGGTCATGTGGCCAGCACGACTGCATGGAGTGCAGTTACCTTCCTGCCAGAGTGGGACCTATTGATCTACTCACATTTGCATGTTTGAGAACTGCTAGGTTGGCAGAAGCTGGGGCTGACAGTGGAAGCTCATGCTGCTCTCCGGATTTGAACTTGCGACCTTTCGGTCAACAAGTTTAGTAGCTCAGTGGTTTAACCCGGGAGCTCCTAAGGCCCCTTCTATACTTCCATATAAAATCCAGATTATCTTCTTTGAACTGTATTATATGGCACTGTAGACTCAGGTAATCCAGTTCAAAGCAGATAATATGGATAATCTACTTTGATAATCTGGATTATATGTCAGTGTAGAAGGGGCCTAAGAGACCAGGAAAAATCTATGGTATGGGGATGACTTGGTTTGGCTTAGAAATGAAACAATCACATCTAAACTCATTCTTGGTGATGATGCGCATTGATGCCTTTGGATAAATTATAGATATCCTACACAGTTGTTGTAAGGATCAACCCCAAATCCAAGACTTCAAGGGAACACTCAAAATACATATATCATATACAGACATTCTGCCAATTCCTGCCACCAAAATCCTAGCCTGAGACTCTATCTGGGAAATCACCAGAGAGATGCATTTTCTCTAAATGCGAATAGATCCAACAGTTGCCAAAAGAGACAAGGCTCGTCAGCCGAGCCCTATAACCCAGAATATCAAGGCAGAAAATTCCACATTACCTGCTTTGAACTGGGTTATTTGAGTCCACACTGCCATATATTCCAGTTCATAGCAGAAAATGTGGGATATTATTCAGCTGTGTGGAAGGAGCCTATGTCTCAGTCTAAAGGTGACTATCACTTTACTTGAGCTTGATTGATCCTTGGAGTAACCCAGGCTATTATGCTGAATCTGTGGGCTAGCCTAGGTTCTGGAACACACAAGGGTTCTTGGAGACATTTTCAAAGCTTACTTCAGACTAGATTTCAAGAATCCCTGACTAGTTTGGAACCACCACTTGGTTGTGCCCACTGCTTGAAAGGGAACCAAAGTCAACAGAATAAAGCCATTAGGTAATTGGGTTGTTGTAGGTTTTTCAGGCTATATGGCAATGTTCTAGAGGCATTCTCTCCTGATATTTCGCCTGCATCTATGGCAAGCGTCCTCAGAGGTAGTGAGGTCTGTTGGAACTAGAAAAGTGGGTTTATATATCTGTGGAATGACCAGGGTAGGACAAAGAACTCTTGTCTGTTGGAGCTAGGTGTGAATGTTTCAACTGACCACCTTGATTAGCATTTGATGGCCTGGCAGTGCCTGGGGCAATCTTTTGTTGAGAGGTGATTAGATGTCCTTGTTTGTTTCCTCTCTGTTGTTTTTTTGTTGTAATTTTAGAGTTTTAAATACTGGTAGCCAGATATTGTTCATTTTCATGGTTTCCTCTTTTCTGTTGGATGAGAATGCCTCTAGAACAGTGTTTCTCAACCTGGGGGTCGGGACCCCTGAGGGGTCGCGAGGGAGTGTCAGAGGGGTCACCAAAGACCATAAGAAAACACAGCATTTTGTGATAGTCATGGGGATTCCATGTGGGAAGTTTGAGCCAATTCTATCGTTGGTGGAGTTCAGAATGTTCTTTGATTGTAATGAACTATAAATCCCAGCAACTACAACTCCCAAATGTCAAGATCTATTTTCCCCAGATTCCACCAGTGTTCACATTTGGGCATATTGAGTATTCATTCCAGGTTTGGTCCAGATCCACCGTTGCGTGAGTCCACAGTGCTCTCTGGATATAGGTGAACTACAACTCCCAAACTCAAGGTCAATGCCCATCAAACCCTTCCAGTGTTTTCCATTGGTCATGGGAGCCAAGTTTGGTTGAAATCCATTGCTGGTAGAGTTCAGACTGCTCTTTGATTATAAGTGAACTATAAATCCCAGCAACTACAACTCCCAAATTACAAAATCAATCCTCCCCCAACCCCACTAGCATTCACATTTGGGTGTATTGGGTATTTGTGCCCAGTTTGGCCCAGTGAATGAAAATACACCCTGCATATCAGATGTTTACATTATGATTTATAACAGTTGTAAAATGACTGTTATGAAGTAGCAACGAAAATAATGTTATGGTTGGGGGTCACCACAACATGAGGGTCACGGCATTAGGAAGGTTGAGAACCACAGCTCTAGAACATGGCCATATAGCCCGAAAAAACCTACAACAACCCATTGATTCCGGCCATGAAAGCCTTCAACAATACATTAGGTAATTGCTCAGCGAGCTGGTGAGCCCTTTTCTCTGGATGTCTTCAAAAAGAGGTTGGACAACAAGGGACATCTGGGAATGTTTTAGCTGGAGATCCTACAGCAAGGTTTGGGACTAGATGGCACATGAGGCATCTTCCAACTCCACAATTCTATGACCTTATGACTCTGGACCATATCACAACTTATAACCAATTTAATAGTAATATGAACTTCAAAATATAGAGCTATACATAACATGGTAAGCATGACATGTAACCCAAATGATGGAAAGGATAAACATCGGCATGGAGATTTTCCACATGATTGTGCCAAGAGATGGAGTGAGAAATTTTCCAATACAAGCTTAGGTGAAATTCTGACACAAAGAACTATTTTAGTCTTGTGGGGATAGATTTCCATGGTAACATACCATTTCCACCATCCAGTTTTACTCAACCTTGATCTCTGTGTGTGAAATCCAGATTTGGGATTGAAGATAAAAGAGTTAACAGGTCTATTCTGTTGTGAACCGCCGTGAGTCGCCTTCGGGCTGAGAACAGCGGTATATAAGCAAAGTAAATATTCCCCAGCCCTTTCTTCCAAGCCAAGGCAACTAATCCCAGCCCTTTTCCCCCCAATAACAAGATATAAATGCAATGCAAAGGGGAAAGAAAGAAATCATTTGTATTTCTTTATGAAAACACAGTCTCTGCTGTCACGTCGGCTCCTGGAGGGGATAGGGGCATGGATGGGATTGGTGCATTAAGAGGGAAAGCAAATTCTGAAAGGTAACAGAAGATGATTGGTTACAAAAAGCCCATCTCCAAAGATGTCCCATTGGATGGAGAAGCTATGAAAATGGTTCTTTTGGAGGACACACCCACAAACGCTCACACACTGGCACTCTGAAGGCAGACGGAAAGGCAGGCAGCACGGAGCAAGCGTTTCCAGTCTTTCTGCTTCGTGTGGGAGTGGTAGAGCGGCTTGCTGCACAGCGTACTGCAAAAGTCTCTGAACATTCACACCAAGGATCCTGCTTGGCTCTGTGCAGGCACCATGACGGGCACCGCCCCCATTCGGCCCAGGGTGGACGTGCTGAGCCCCTGAGGGGCAGCAGCCTCCTGATGTCGGGGGGCTTGCGGTTGCGCCCCATTTGTCCTGTGGAGAGTGCTCCGGTGGGTTGGCACATTGACATGGTGGCAATGGACCCCATTGACCATGGGCGGAAAGTAGAGGGGCAACGATTGGCTGGAGAGGCTGGGTGTTGGTGTGAGTGTTCCACTCCTGGGGTTGCTGAAAGGCGGCTTGAAGCCCACTGTGCTGCCCGTGGCAGTGGTGATGGACGCCGTGTCTGAGGCAGGCTTGGAGGCATAGAGTTTGTGATCCCGGGTGGTACTCAGAGATGACAAAGTGCCATTTTTGGAAACCACGTCAGAACCAGGGCCTTTTGCCCAGGAAAGTGTCTTTGGGGCAACAGCATCTTCCCTGCAAGAGGAGAGAGAGCGAACGTTAGATGATGAGTGAGAAGCATACCTGTCCGAACGTATCTCCTTCTACATCCCACCTCGGAGTTTAAGATCTTCTGGGGAGATTCTGCTCTCAGCCCCGCCTCTGTCTCAAACAGGCTTAGCGGGGACAAGGGACAGTGTTGCAGCTCAGAATAGTCACCTTGCTCCAAACACCAAACCACACAAAGGCTGAAGATTTTGTAGTTTAGTGAAGAAAGGGAAAGTCTTAAATGCAAAAGTAAGTTTCAAAAGTTCAATAGCAAACAGCATAAAGCATAATCCAAAGAACATTGATCAAACAAGATTCCGTGACAGCAAGACAGAGTCCCAGGAAGCCAAGAACATTGCCCAAAAGTCAAGGCAATCCAAAGAAGTTACCAAGTTAACACTTTGAAAAACAAGCCCTTGAAACAGCAACCAAAAAGCCCACAATATGGTTCAGATATGTGGATGACACCTTCACTATTTGGAGCCGTGGAGAAGAAGAACTCAACAGGTTCCTGGAACATCTTAACAGCATCCACCCAAACATCCAATTCACCATGGAAAAAGAAAATGAAGGAAGACTGCCTTTTCTAGATGTCCTAGTCATCCGCAAACCAGATCAACCATTGGGTCACACCGTTTACAGAAAACCCACACACACGGATAGATATCTACATAAAAACTCCAACCATCACCCAAGTCAAAAAAGAAGCACAATTAAAGCCTTGGCAGACCGTGCAAAAATAATCTGCGAACCCCACCTCCTCCAAGATGAACTGAACCACCTCAACTGGGCTCTACAGGCCAATGGATACTCCACCTCAGACATCAGAAGAACTGCAAGACCGAGAACAAACCGAACAAACCACGAGAGTAAAGATGAAGATCCACCCAGAGGAAAAGTGTTCTTGCCATACATCAAGGGAACCACTGACCGCATAGGAAAACTGATGAGGAAACACAACATACAAACCACTTACAGACCCACCAAGAAAATCCAACAAATGCTACGTTCAGCAAAGGACAAGAGGGATCCTCTCACCTCTGCAGGAGTCTACCGTGTACCATGCAGCTGTGGACAAGTCTACATAGGGACCACCAAATGCAGCGCCCAGACACGCATCAAGGAACATGAAAGGCACTGCAGACTACTCCAACCAGAGAAATCAGCCATAGCAGAGCACCTGATGAACCAACCTGGACACAGCATATTATTTGAGAACACAGAAGTGCTGGACCACTCTCACAATGTCAGACTACACAGAGAAGCCATTGAAATCCACAAGCATGTGGACAATTTCAACAGAAAGAGGAAACCATAAAATGAACAAAATCTGGCTACCAGTATTAAAGGACTCAAAAATCACAACAGCAAAACAACAGAGGGGAAACAAACAGGCACATAAAATCACTCTCAACAAGGGATTCCCCCCGGGCACTTCCAAGCCATTGAATGCTAATCAAGGTGATCAGCTGAAACATTCACACCTAGCCCCAGCAGACAAAAGTCCTTTGTCTCACCCTGGTCATTCCACAGATATATAAACCCATTTTTCCTACTTCCAACAGACCTCACTACCTCTGAGGATGCTTGCCATAGATGCAGGCAAAACGTCAGGAGAAAAATTGCCTCCAGAATATGGCCATATAGCCCGGAAAAACTTACAACAACCCAGTTACCAGGTTGTTCGCAGAAGTTGTACTGACAAAGATTTGCCTTTAAACACCCCATTTAATATACTTTCCCAGCATGAACGCATTCCGTTGACCCCTAACCTAGCCAAGACCCCTGACTTGGCCACGGTAGTCCATGCTCTGGTTACATCCTGTATAGACTACTGCAACGCCCTCTATATGGGGTTGCCTTTGAAGACTGCTCGGAAGCTTCAACTGTCCATCGTTCAGCAGCCAGGTTGCTAACAGGAGCGACACTCAGGTAGCATACGACTCCTCTGTTGCGCCAGCTCCACTGGCTGCCAGTTTGCTACCAGGCACAATTCAAAGTGCTGGTGTTAGCCTATAAAGCCCTAAACGGTTCTGGCCCTACTTACCTCTCCAAACGCATCTCCTCCTATGAACCGACTAGGACACTAAGATCATCTGGGGAGGCCCTGCTCTCGGTCCCGCCTGCATCACAGGCGCGCTTGGCAGGGACGAGAGACAGGGCCTTCTCAGTGGTGGCCCCTCGGCTGTGGAACGCCCTGCCTGCAGATATCAGATCAGCCCCCTCCCTGCTGGCGTTTCGGAGGAAAGTGAAGACCTGGCTGTTCAAACAAGCATTTGATTAAACAGTGTAATTGAACATAGGAATACGGAATAATGGATGATGAGACTGGATTCTGATTTTACTGTTGAGGCGCTAATGATTGTTATACTGATGTTTAATGATTTATGTTACAATTGTTTTTAATTGCCCTATACTTGTCTCGTGATGTTTTGTATCAATGTTGTTCACCGCTTTGAGTCGCCTGAGGGCTGAGAAAAGCGGTATATAAATAAAGTAAATAAATAAATAACCTCCCTCTTGTTAGCAAGCTTCGCATTGCAGCAAACTTTGAATTGTAAGCGATCCTCCCTATCTAAATCTTCATAGCTTTCAAGGTCAGATAGCTCGTTAGGTGCCTGAGAATTGTCAGGCTGGGAGCCATCCTCCTCAATCTGCACCTGGATAGTTTCACTAGCATCGGAAACATCATTTGAAACATTCCTTGCCATGGGAAACTGAATCTCGTCAGATTCTTCTTCAAAAACAACAGGAACACCTTCATGAATCTGAATCCCAGCTGAGCCACAACAGACAGGGCCTTCTCAGTGGTGGCCCCCCTGCCTGTGGAACTCACTCCCTGGGGAAATTAGGTCATCTTCATACCTCCTCACCTTTAGAAAAAAGTTTTAAAAGGTGGATGTGGGACCAGGCCTTTGGGTAATTAAGCAGACAATGACAATGGCAATATTGGCAATGGCTTGAAAATGGATTATTGATAAATTTGATAGAGCATGCAACCAAAGTTTTCAGCTAATAATGATCACCAGAGTGATAATTCTTAGTAGATTTTATTTATTTATTTATTTATTTACTTTATTTATATTACTTTTCTCAGCTCTCAGGCGACTCAAAGCGGTGAACAACATCGATACAAAACATCATGAGACAAGTATAGGGCAATTCAAAACAATTGTAACATTAATAATTAAACATCCGTATAACAATCATTAGTGCCTCAACAGTAAAATCAGAATCCAGTCTCATTATCCATTATTCCGTATTCCTATGTTCAATTACACTGCTTAATCAAATGCTTGTTCAAACAGCCAGGTCTTCACTTTCCTCCAGAACGCCAGCAGGGAGGGGGTCGATCTGATATCTGCAGGCAGGGCGTTCCACAGCCGAGGGGCCACCACTGAGAAGGCCCTGTCTCTCGTCCTCGCAAAGCGCTCCTGTGATGCAGGAGGGACAGAGAGTAGGGCCTCCCCAGATGATCTTAGTGTCCTAGCCGGTTCATAGGAGGAGATGCATTCGGAGAGGTATAGGGCCAGAACCGTTTAGGGCTTTATAGGCTAACGACAGCACTTTGAATTGTACCCAGTAGCAAACTGGCAGCCAGTGGAGCTGGCGCAACAGAGGAGTAGTATGCTCCCTGAGTGCCGCTCCTGTTAGCAACCTGGCTGCCGAACACTGGACCATTTGAAGCTTCCGAGCAGTCTTCAAAGGCAACCCCACGTAGAGAGCGTTGCAGTAGTCTATACGGGATGTAACCAGAGCGTGGACTACCGTGGCCAAGTCAGACTTCCCAAGGTACGGGCGCAGCTGGCGCACAAGTTTTAACTGTGCAAATGCTCCCCTGGTCACCGCCGAAACCTGGGGTTCCAGGCTCAGCGATGAGTCCAGGATCACACCCAAACTGCGAACCTGTGTCTTCAGGGGGAGTGCCCCATACAACACAGGCTGTAACCCTATGCCCTGTTCGGCCTTGCGACTGACCAGGAGTACCTCTGTCTTGTCTGGATTCAATTTCAATTTGTTCGCCCTCATCCAGACCGTCACAGCGGCCAAGCACCGGTTCAGGACCTGGACAGCCTCCTTAGTAGCAGGTGGAAAGGAGTGACAGAGTTGGACATCATCCGCGTACAGATGACACCGTACCCCGAAACTCTGGATGATCTCCCCCAGCGGCTTCATGTAGATGTTAAACAACATGGGAGACAATATTGATCCCTGTGGGACCCCACAAGACAATGGTTGTGGGGCAGAACAGGAGTCCCCCAGCAACACCTTCTGAGATCGACCCTTTAGGAAGGACTGGAGCCACTGCAGAACAGTGCCTCCAAGGCCCATTCCCGCGAGGCGTCCCAGAAGGATACCGTGGTGCATTGCCCCCCGCCCCCACACACAAGGGGTTGAGAAGGATGGAATAAAAATATTCTAAATAAATAAATAAATAAAATAAGAAGGTTAGGATGGGTGTGTTCCTTACATCTGTCTTATTGTGTGTCAAACGTCTGGCAACTCACCGGATTTCATTAGCCATTTCCTCTTGGGCCTCTTTTTTCCTCTTTCGATAAGCCATCATCTGAAGCAGAAACAAGATGATCAGGCCAAGTCCAATGAGAGTTCCCACCACTGCACCAGCCACCACCGCTGCATTGAACGCTGCAAACGGAGCCACAACAGAGAAGATAAGGGAAGAAAAAGATTGTTAGAGAAGAAGATAAAATATTCCATAACCAGATCCAGAACCATACAATGGCTCAGTAACTCCACAAGGCTGGATATATGCTCTCTTATTCAGTTCAGACACGCACTGACATTATGTGATGACCCACAGCTGTATAGGTTCATGTAGGCATTTGTCCCTTTGACTGAAATATCAGGCTTATAGAACCATGGAATTATAGAGTTGGAAGAGACTATATGGGCTATCTAGTCCAACTCCCTACTACAGTGGTTCTCAACCTGGGGCCCCCAGATGTTTTTAGCCTACAATTCCCAGAAATCCTAACAATTGGTAAACTGACTGGGATTCCTGGGAGTTGTAGACCAAAAACATCTGGGGACCCAAGATTGAGAAGCACTGCCCTACTATGCACAATCTGTTCACCAAATTGGGTTGCCAACTTATTTATCAGCCAACCAGCTGTACCCGCCATGATTTGCTGTGACCAACCTTCCCTCCCTCTATCTCTCCTTCTTTCTTTCCCTCATTCCTTCCCTTTTTAGTATCTTTTTGCTTTTTAGACTTTTTGAGTCCTTTCTGCCATGCTTTCCAGTGTTTTTATAAGTGATGGTCACTTATTGGCCTGAGAGGTGTATTGTGTCCAAATTTGGTGTCAATTCGTCCAGTGGTTTTTGAGTTATGTTAATCTTACAAACGAATCATAACATTTTTTTTATATAGATTAGCTGTCCCCTACCACGCGTTGCTGTGGCCCAGTCTGGTGATCTGGAAAATAAAGTAATGTGAAAGTGTTGGTTTCCAATATATGCAATTTCTTTATTCTTGTGGGTAAACAGTATTTCTTGTATTGTCGAAGGCTTTCATGGCTGGAATCACTAGGTTCTTGTGGGATTTTTTCGGGCTATAGGGCCATGTTCTAGAGGCAATTCTCCTGACGTTTCGCCTGCATCTATGGCAAGCATCCTCAGAGGTAGTGAGGTCTGTTGGAATTAGGACAATGGGTTTATATATCTGTGGAATGGCTGGGGTGGGGCAAAGAGCTCTTCTCTGCTGGAGCTAGGTGTGAATGTTTCAACTGACCACCTTCATTAGCATTTGAAGGCCTGGCTGAGCCTGGGAAAATCTTTTGTTGAGAGGTGTTAAGATGTGCCTGGTTGTTTCCTCTCTGTTTTGCTGTTGTAATTTTAGGTTTTTTTTTAATACTGGTAGCCAGATTTTGTTCATTTTCATGGTTTCCTCCTTTCTGTTGAAATTGTCCACATGCTTGTGGATTTCAATGGCTTCTGTGTAGTCTGACATGGTGGTTGTTGGTGTGGTCCAGCATTTCTGTGTTCTCAAATAATATGCTGTGTCCAGGCTGGTTCATCAGGTGCTCTGCTATGGCTGACTTCTCTGGTTGAAGTAGTCTGTAGTGCCTTTCATGTTCCTTGATTCGTGTTTGGGCACTGCGTTTGGTGGTCCCTATGTAGTAAAGAGATGAAGGTCCACCCAGAGGAAAAGTGTTCCTGCCATACATCAAGGGAACCACTGATCGCATAGGGAAGCTGATGAGGAAACACAACATACAATCTACAGACCCACCAAGAAAATCCAACAAATGCTACGTTCAGCAAAGGAAAAGAGGGATCCTCTCACCTCTGCAGGAGTCTACCGTACACCATGCAGCTGTGGACAAGTCTACATAGGGACTTGTCCACAGCTGCATTGGGTGTGTAGGTGTCTTGTGGTCAAATTTGGTGTAAATTCCCCCAGTGGTTTTTGAGTTCTGTTAATACCACAAACGAACATTACATTTTTATTTATATAGATAACAACTATTCAAATACAGATAAACACATCATTAGCTAAAGCAAATAACCAAGCTAAACACACACAAGGCTCAATTGATCTCCAACTCAAAAGAAATTAAAATAGAATACTAGAAACAAATTTGGGTGGCAAGGAGTGCAGAAAGAGCAGGCCCATCCTGCTTTGCCAGAAGGTGCCGCTTGCTGGAGTGGTGGGGATTCAAAGCTTTTCTCTTGACACCAGTCATTCTGTTCTGCTATGAGGAATGTTCCTGAGCTGAACCTGTCTGCATTGTAATAGCAGTCAAAAGCATCTGCCAAGCTTCACAGAAACATAGACTAGCACTTGATACCAAATCAAGCCATTTGTTCTCCCAAGCCTGTACTTTTGACATGTGAATTGCTAAATGGAAGTTTGATGGCAGAAGGTAGCATTTCCTGTCTTCCTAGCTGATCCTTAAAAGTGTGAAGAGAAATGCATTTGGAAAAGCAAATGATTATGGAAGGGCAAAACACCCTATAGCAGCTTTTCTCAACCTGGGGGTCGGGACCCCTGGGAAGGGTCGCAAGGGAGTTGTCAGAGGGGTCGCCAAACACCATCAGAAAAATGATATTTTTTGTTGGTCTTTGGGGTTCTGTGTGGGAAGCTGGGCCCAATTCTATGGTTGGTGGGGTTCTGAATGCTCTTTGATTGTAGGTGAACTGTAACTCCCAGCAACTACAACTCCCAAATGACAAAATCAATTTTTTTGAGTGAAGGACATTATGGGTTATTAGGTGTCTTGTGTCCAAATTTGGTGTCAATTCGTCAAGTGGTTTTTGAGTTCTGTTAATCCCACAAATGAACATTACATTTTTATTTATATAGATTTATCATTGGAATCGGTAGCCTATAGCAATTATATTATTAAACTGAAATGTATAGTTTTCATGCCATAAGGTCATTAACCAATCTGAGCAGAAATCCCATTCACTGGCATCCCCTTGCCGATCCCACGACCTACCTTAAGTTTCGATCTGAACTCCCAAATGTCAAGGTCTATTTTCTCCAAACTCCACCAATATTCACTTTTGGGCATATTGAGTATCTGTGCCAAGTTTGCTCCAGACCCCTTATTATTTGAGTCCACAATGCTGTCTGGATGTAGGTGAACTACAACTCCAAAACTCAAGATCAATGCCCACCAAACCCTTCCAGTATTTTCTGTTGGCCATGGGAGTTCTGTGTCCCAATATTGGTTCAATTCCATCATTGGTGGAGTTCAGAATGCTCTTCTGGTGAACTATAAATCCCAGCAACTACAACTCCCAAATGACAAAATCAATATTTTTGAGTGAAAGATATACATTGGGTTTGTGTCCAAATTTGGTGTCCATTCGCCAAGTGGTTTTTGAGTTCTGTTAATCCCACAAACAAACATTACATTTTTATTTATATAGATTGACATAAGAGCCATCAGCTGCCCTTGAATTAGGAAGGAATAATGCTGTTCCTACAGGGCACTTACGTGGATTCACCTCCAGGATGATGGTGCAGTTCGAATAGCCGGATATGCTGGAGGCATTGCAAACATAGGTTCCTGACATATCGGTGGTGAGATTTTTGAGTGTCAAGACCCCTTTCACGTGATCTAGAAGCAAGAAAATACACAAATAGAACAATAGCTTCATATTTCAGCTTTTTAAACCATGGTATGCACACAATAAAGTGCTAATACATCATGCTAATCTATGGTTTGCAATAGCACACACAAGTCATAGGCAGCTTTGGGCATGCGTGCTCCTTCCTCCTATGCTACTTGCTGAGAGAAGGCGTCAAGTTCCTTCACTTCCACTTGTTGTTAACTGTAGCGTCCCATGTTGCTTGTGGCTGGTTAGCATTAACTGTTGCTGATTTCAGCAAGCCATATTCGGAACTTTCATGTTTCATGTTGAATTGTATGACTTTAATTATATGTTAATGTTTTAACTATATTTTATGTAGTTGGGGGCATTGAATTATGCCGTTTGTAAACCGCCTTGAGTCGCCTTTGGGCTGAGAAAGGCAGTATATAAATATGGTAAATAAATAAATAAATAAATAAATACATACATACACACATACATACATACATACATACACTTTATGTCCACAAGTATATCCCAAATCAGATGACATAACAAAACATGTCTAAGGAACATTGGCAATTGTCAGAGCTTAAGAAAAATAGTCTTTTGACTATGTGTCGTCTAAGACTTTCATGGCCGGAATCAATGGGTTGTTGGCAGTTTCTGAACTGTATGGCCATGTTCCAGAAGCATTCTCTCCTGACGTTTTGCCCACATCTATGCCAGGCATCTTCAGAGGTTTTCTGAGGTTATGAGTTTCCAAAAGATGGTTTCTTCCATCGTGGTCATTCTACAAATATATAAACCTCACTTGCCTAGTTTCCAACAGACTTCACAACCTCTGAGGATGCCTGCCATAGATGTGAGTGAAACGTCAGGAGAACATGCTTCTGGAACATGGCCATACAGCCCGGAAAACTCACACCAACCCAGTCTTTTGACTATAATATTTTGGCTAGCATGGCCAATCTCTCCAACAGCCATGTTGGATGAGGGATTCTGGAATTTGTAGTCTTAACAAGTCCAACCATCATGCTGGCTCAGAGATGCTGAAAGTCTAAAAATGTACTATGATATTTCCATCTCAGGAAATAGATAACCCAACTTCACATCTGACTGTTTTTACTAGATATGGACCAGATCTATATTTGTACAGAGCAAAGCATGGATTATTTACTATGCAGCTAAGGCCCTGGAACATCCATCTTAAAGAGAACACCAGCCTGCTAATGGGAAGATGGATTGTGGGAAATATATATACTACACCGCTTTCCAAAGGTAGCACTGAAAGAATTGTGTGTCTAAATGAATGTCTTGTGTTTTGGACACACATCTATCCCCCTGTCCCACTTTATATCTTTTAAGGGAAGCCTCCAGGCTTAAGTCTCAGACATAGTCAAGGATGGGTTACTGTGAGTTTTCCAGGCTGTACATCCCTGTTCTGGAAGCATTCTCTCCTGACGTTTCACCCACATCTATGGCAGGCATCCTCAGAGGTTGTGAGGTCTGTTGGAAACTAGGCAAGAGAAGTTTATATATCTGTGGAATGTCCAGGATGGAAGAAAGAACTCTTGTCTGTTGGGGGTAAGTGTGGAGGCAGAAAGCAGTCAGGCTTTGAAGCTGCAAGGCCATTCAATGCTAATCAAGGTGGCCAATTACAACACTCACACTTGTCTCCAACAGACAAGCGTTCTTTCTCCCAACCTGGACATTCGACAGATATATAAACCTCCCTTGCCTAATTGCCAACAGACCTTACATCCTCTGAAGGTTTCCTGCTATAGATGTGGTGAAACATCAAGAGAGAATGCTTCTGAATCATGGCCATACAGCCTGGAAAACTCATAGCAACTAAGTGATTCCAGCCATGAAAGCTTTCGACAACACATAGTTAGGGATATTTCCAGTTATACCTGAGCATATTCTTCTCCTACCTTGTACAGGTGCATAGAAGACCTGTGAGTTGGGGCCAGTGCGCTGCCAACGGTAAGAGGGGGCTGGTTTGCCCACAATGGAGCGGCAGGTCATGGTGATATTCCCTCCAGTGTGAGGGCTGCCATGAATCTGACACTTAGGTGATGATGGTGGGACTGCAAAACAAAGAGCAGAAAACAACATAACCTATATTGAGTGGCAGTGGTATAGTGGAACATTTTTGCGTTCAGTTTCCAACCCAGTCATGCCCAAGTGATGTTTATTACCATCATTGTCATTGTCATCACTTTTTCCCAAGTTTGAAACTGAAGGCAGCTTACAACAGATATTTTTTAAAAGTATCATTTAAAATCCACAAAATACAGAAGTATAAAAGTGATCGAATTATAAAATAACTAAATGACTATACTTACAAATATGAATCATAAAAATGGCAATAGTCCATAAGGAAACATTATTAAATGGACCTTTTAGGAAAATGGTTTCAACTTAGGTTAAAGTCAACTTTTTGTTTCTTAATTTTAATATACAATTCTTATGGAACGAATATATATTATACCACAAAGGTTTAGATGGAAGTCACCAGGACATTTTTTTCTTTTTTTCTCTTTTTTAATTATTTTCTCTCTTTTATTATTTCTTACTTTCTCCTCATATTATTGTTCCACCACTTTACATGCAAAAACAAAATACTATTCTTTTTCCTCCCCCTTCCAGAACATTATACAAGATGTGTACCACCTAAGCAATCTGTCCTCAAAAGAGAAGTCTTTGGGTTACTTTCCTGTAGTCCAGTGGTTCCCAACCTTCTTTTGGCCAGTGACCACCGTCCAACATTACTTCTGAAAGATTCAGTTTTTGGTCAACTTTAGATTCAGTTTGGTTATTTGGAGTGCTGATTCAGAAAACTGGATAGACCACATCAGCTCTAGTTTCTGATACAGAACATATGCCATCCAGTAGTCGCCATCTGCTCACCCACAGAAAACTATATGTAATAATCTATTATTATTATTATTATTATTATTATTATTATTATTATTATTATTATCTTTATTTATACCCCGCTAACATCTTCCGAAGGACTCGGTGCGGCTTACAAAGACCAAGGCCCACAATAAAACAACAGCATAACAAATACAACAATAAAACTCATAAAGCAAAACTAAAACATTAAAGCAATAATAATAAACATAAAAAACACCATGATGCATTTACGAACTAGGCCGGGCCAAATGTAATGAATAAAATTTAAACGTGCTGGACATGACAGGTGGAGTGTAAGGTTTTTAGAGGTAAGAGCGGTGTGCAGACAATCTTAAATCTCTAATAAAGTGCATTTGGGACATGATGCTAGGAGTTTCCTATTCTGGAAAAGCACACTGGAACAGCCAGGTCTTCAAGCTCTTCCTAAAGACTGCCAACGTTGGGGCTTGTCTGATATCCTTGGGGAGAGAGTTCCCGATTCAGGGGGCTACCACAGAGAAGGCCCTGTCCCTCGTCCCCACCAAACTTGAGACGCAGGTGGAATCGTGAGCAGAGCTGATGTGCCCCATCCAATGCAATTTTCTGAATCAGCACCTCAAATAACCCCAGGAACAGGAACATCAATGCACCATCACTTCCAGGTGCCACATGGAATGGCTCTGCTCAGGAGGAGCGTGGAGGATGATGAGGAGGTTTGTTGTCATGCCTTTAGTGGGTAGTCAGCCTCTCCTCTCCCGACATTCCCATTGCCTTGTAACTATAAGAGGGTTTCGCGAGACCAGTCGCTCTTGTTGCAATGGTTTAGTAACGGTGAGTCTGCACTGCAGACCATATTTTAGTTCTTGGAGATCACTGGTGATCACTTGGATCACTTGGAGATCCACGGACCACAGGTTGGAAATCACTGCTGTAGTCTAACCTCTTTCAGAAGGGAGCTACAGAGGTTCAGAGCACCAGATAGAAGGGTTTCCCCAGCAGATCTCAAAGCACAGGCATGTTGGAAAGGAAGAATTTGGTCCTTCAAAGAACCTGGAGTTGAGCTGTATACATTATACATAGTTGCAAAGAATATTCTCATATTGTCAAAGGCTTTCATGGCCAGAATCATTGAGTAGGTTTTTCAGGCTGTATGGCCATGTTCTAGAAGCATTCTCTCCTGACGTTTCACCTGCATCTATGGCAGGCATCCTCAGAGGTTGTAAGGTCTGTCCTCAGAGGTTGTGAGATGTCACAACTTCTGAGGATGCCTGCCATAAATGTGAGCGAAACTTCGGGAGAGAATGCTTCTAGAACATGGCCATACAGCCCGAAAAATCTACAACAACCCAATATTCTTGTAGGTAAAATGTGAAATTGGAATCAGTTCTATCTGCATTTTGTAATTTCTTATATCTGCATTAAAATCCATTACATGTATCTTTGAGGGTGATGAGACAGAGAGAAGGGTCTCTCTAGTAGATCTCAAAATACATGTCAAAACATGTAATGCAAACAGAAGTATTGATACTTCTTCAGGAATCAATTTAAGCAGTTTCCATCAAGATTTTTTGTTAACCTAATATATCTAAATTGCTCTTTGTAGAACATACAGTCATGCAGATTTTTTGGATGAAAACAAAGATATATCTATCTATTCTTCTTGTTGAAAAAATGGGAGATGACAGATAATATTATAATCCTTGCCAATCTGCAAGTCCTCACATCATGGAGTAGTCTATAACCCCAGTTTGAACATGAACAAAATTTAGTGAGAACCTGCAGAAAAACAACAGTGATAGCTACACAGAAGGGGTGATAGAATATTCACCATTATTCATTCTCTGGTTGAAAAATAAACAGGAAAACTGGTCGAGAAAAATAACATAGAGGTGTGAGTTCTACAGTTTTTGATCAGCATTCACATCTGCTATTGTGTTTCCATATGGGAATACATGGGGTTGTATTTTTTCCAGCAATAGGTTTTATGCCAAACACAGGTTTTGAGGGTTTTTCCATAAAAACATATGTTTGAAAAAAATGCATTTCTGTATATTTTGGGTATACGTGAACACCAATCAAGAATTGCATGGAATTTTTTTTTTCCCATATAGTCGGAAGAGAGCTACAGAAATTAGTCATCCTTGTACATCAAGATTCACAAGGAGCCTTTGGTGCCGGCAGGACCACTGATCGAAATGCCAGTGGTTCATATCCGGGGAGTGGGATGAGCTCCTGTCTTTCAGCTCCAGCTTCTCACATTGAGACATAAAAGAAGCTTCCCACGGGATGTTAAAACATCCAAGCATCCCAAGCAATGTCCTTGCAGATGGCCAATTCTCTCACTCTTGACACACACACAAAATCAAAGATTCACAACCCTACCACACAGATGAGGCCTAAGATTGTGGCTTATTGGTATTTAATGGGGTCTAGAGAAAGTTTTTACACAGCAAAGCAGATTCCATAGCTGAAAAGATCTGAAAACCTGAGCAACATAGCAAAGTCCAATTGGTGTGTGTGTTTCAGGTGCAAAATAGTGACATGGAAACATTTGAAACTCATCTTTTCGTACAGAAAGCAGGCTCGTAAATAATGACTCGCCTAGTTGCCTTGGGGGATCCGGAATTGCCTCCAAGCCCAGGTTGTCCAAACCAGAAGTGAACTGAGGCCAAATTTACCTAGAACGGTGAGGTTCACAAGTCCTGTGTTTTTCCCCATCTTGGTAGTATCTCCCGCAACATTCACTGTGCACATGTACTGGCCAGAGTCTGTTTCTTTGGTATCATTGATGGCAAGCGAGACATTGTGAAAAGGCATGGGGTACAAAAAGTTCAGCCGTCGCTTGAGATCCATGTCTTCCACTTTGGTTGTTCCAGACATATACACCAAGATCTGAAAGACAAATGAAAGGAATCATAAACCATAAAAATAAACCAGTGATCAAAACACCATGGCCTGAATGCTATTTTCTAGTCCCACTCAGAGTAGACACATTCAATCAAATGCAAAATAGCAAAATAATACTAGCATTGCCATGTTGTCTATGTAGAGATGAGAGGCAGTAGAAATTCATGACATCACGAAGGGGCAATTAACAAGTTTGTGTTCTGCCTGCAACAAAGAACTGGTGGGATTACAAGCCGGAAAAAGTTACAGAGAATGAACATGTCAAGCTACTTTGGGACTTCCGAATTCAGACAGAGTTTTGGAGCACAATACTCCTGACCTCACGATTGTGTTAACAAACAAAGTATGGATTGTCGATGTTGCAATCCCAGGTGACAGCAAGTGTTGTGAGTCAGCGTCTGTCTCCTGTACCTACTAGTAGTAGTAGAAGGAAACGTGGTTTAGAAGATGAGGAAGCTCAGCAACAGCTGAAACGTATTAGAGACTTGTTCTTAGAGACTACGGATGAGGAAGATTTTGAGGGTTTTACTCGCGAGGAAATGGAGCTGGAAGATTACCGCGGTGTAAAGCCAGTAGCAAGCAGCTCGGATAGTGATGTGGGATCTGTTGTGAAACGCCTTAGAGATGTAGCTGATTGTGAGGACTTTGACAGCGAAGAGGAAGAGCTGGATTGGACTAAAGTTCAGGAAGTATTAGATGTGGTTAATGCTCCCACGTCTAGCGATGAATTCCAGGGTTTTAATGATACTTGGGTTCCAGATAATACTTTGCAGGATGCAGCCCGAAGCACAGACTGGCAGCAATGGCGAAGTCGGGATTCACCTGTGGAGGCAGACGCACCTGAAAGTAACTCCAGTGACTCGGATGAGATTTAAGGAGCAGTTTGGGAACAAACTAATCGCAGAGTTCAAAGTGTCGCGTTACCGTGTGCCTTGTGTTTAACTTCTGCCCTGAGCTCTTGTTTGCAGCTTCGTGGACTCCTGATCGTGTGAGCAATCTTGCCGGACCTGGACTTGTGAGTCTTCCTTGCCTTGACCCTCGGACTGCCTGACTACGCCTCTGCTAATCCCCTGGTGACTTCGTTGGACCGCTCTTCATGCAGATTGCTGTTTGCTGTTTTGTTTGGCTTTGGAATGAACTGAGTTTTTACTGCTGAATTGAAGCTGTTTTGCCTGCGTTTGGACTTGCTTTCCTTTTGCCAGCGAGGACTGACTGGGACTTGGTTTGTTTACATTCTTGCTGACCTCAAGCCTTTTGTGTTTATAGCTCTGACTTTAAGAGCCTCCTTTTGTTGTGTTAATAGACATTAAAGACCTTTGTTTAACTCCTTCACTGCCGTTTTGCTTGCTGGTCCGTCTGGGTCTTGACAGCAGGATTGAAGAGAACCAACTGGAAAAGCTGACACAATATGAGGATTTAAAATCATAGAATCAAAGAGTTGGAAGAAACCTCATGGGCCATCCAGTCCAACCCCCTGCCAAGAAGCAGGAATATTGCATTCAAAGCACCCCTGACAGATGGCCTTCCAGCCTCTGTTTAAAAGCCTCCAAAGAAGGAGCCTCCACCACACTCCGGGGCAGAGAGTTCCACTGCTGAACGGCTCTCACAGTCAGGAAGTTCTTCCTCATGTTCAGATGGAATCTCCTCTCTTGTAGTTTGAAGCCATTGTTCCACATCCTAATCTCCAGGGAAGCAGAAAACAAGCTTGTTCCCTCCTCCCTGTGGCTTCCTCTCACATATTTATACATGGCTATCATATCCCCTCTCAGCCTTCTCTTCTTCAGGCTAAACATGCCCAGCTCCTTAAGCTGCTCCTCATAGGGCTTGTTCTCCAGACCCTTGATGGTTTTAGTCGCCCTCCTCTGGACACATTCCAGCTTGTCAATATCTCTCCTCAACTGTGGTGCCCAGAATTGGACACAATATTCCAGGTGTGGTCTAACCAAAGCGGAATAGAGGGGTAGCATGACTTCCTTAGATCTAGACACTATGCTCCTATTGATGCAGGCCAAAATCCCATTGGCTTTTTTTGCCGCCACATCACATTGTTGGCTCATGTTTAACTTGTTGTCCACGAGGACTCCAAGATCTTTTTCACACGTACTGCTCTCAAGCCAGGCATTGTCCCCCATTCTGTATCTTTGCATTTCGTTTTTGCTGCCAAAGTGGAGTCTCTTGCATTTGTCACTGTTCAACTTCATTTTGTTAGTTTTGGCCCATCTCTCTAATCTCTCCTTAGGACCATTGTTTAGTATATTACCCTAGAGCAGCGGTTCTCAACCTTCCTAATGCCACGACCCCTTAATGCAGTTCCTCCTGTTGTGGTGACCCCCAATCATAAAATTATTTCTGTTGCTACTTCATAACTGTAATTCTGCTATCATTATGAATCATATTGTAAATATCTGATATGCAGGATATATTCTCATTCACTGGATCAAATTTGGCACAAGTACCCAATACATCCAGATTTTAATACTGGTAGGGTTGCAGGGAGGTGTAGTTCCTGGGATTTATAGTTAAGCTACACTCAAAGAGCATTTTGAAGTTCAGCAATGATGGAATTGAACCAAACTTGGCACACAAAACTCCCAAGACCAAGAGAAAATACTGGAAGTGTTTGATGGGTCTTGAGTTTTGAAGTTGTAGTTCACCTCCATCCAGAGAGCTCTGTGGACTCAAAAAACAAAAAAATAGATGGATCAGGACCAAACTTGGCATGAATACTCAATATGCCCAAATGTGAACACTGTTGGAGTTTGGGGAAAATAGACCTTGACATTTGGGAGTTGTAGTTACTGGGATTTATAGTTCACCTACAATCAAAGAGCATTCCGAACTCCACCAATGATAGAATTGGGCCAAACTTCCCACACAGAACCCCAATGACCAAAAGAAAATACTGTGTTTCCTTGTAGTCTTTGGCGACCCCTCTAACACCCCTCATGACCCTCTCAGGGGTCCCAACCCCCAGGTTGAGAAACACTACCTTAGAGTATCAGAGGCTATGTACTTTCCATAGGAGTTGCTGGGGAACTGAAGTGGGAATGGTTTTCAAATAAATAAAGTGATTGCTGAGCTTGACAGGACTGTGGTCTGATCATTCATGGCTTTCCTTATGTCCTTCTCTAGGTTAAACAGCCTCTCGGTGCTGATCTAATCCGACATCCTATTTAGCCCTGTTTAGATCATGACGGTGATTATATTCATTTATCTCCTGCTTTCCCCCCAAACCTTCTACTCAGATTAAAGGGGCTGAAAGGGACGAAGATTAAACAATGATACAGCTTTTAAATTAATATTAACCATGTTGTTGTTATTGTTGTGGTTAATATCATCCTCATCCAATCCTTCCCCCCAATAATGGAACTCAAGGCAGGCAATAACACCGGGACTATGGCGCAGCTGGTTGGGAGTCAGCTGCATTAAGATCACTACTGACCAAGAGGTCATGAATTCAAAGCCGGCCTGGGTCAGAGTGAGCTTCCGACCAATTTGTGTACCTTGCTGTCGACCTTTGCAGCCCGAAAGACTTGCATTTGTCAAGTAGGAAATTTAGGTACCGCTTATGCAGGGAGGCTCATTTACGATGCCATAAAAATCTCCAGCAAGCATGCAAAGAATGAGGAAGTACTTCATCAGTGTCACAAATGGTTGGCAAGGGACAGCTTCCCTGGTGGCCAGAATACCCTCATGAAAAAACTGGAATGTTAAATAGCCTCTGTGTGTCTGTCTATATATGTTGTGTGTGTCTATGGCATTCAATGTTTGCCATGTATATGTACATTGTAATCCGCCCTGAGTCTCCTACTCTAAATAAACATATTTAAAATCAATATTAATTTTTAAAATCTACCAAAAATTCAATTAAATTATAATACAAGTTGTTTTACAAAACAGCTAATGCTTTTTTAGAGTTAACAACAATTAGAAGACCAACTACACACCCTAAAAAAAACCCCACACAACATCGAAAACCCATCCCAGGTAGTTTTTAACAGCCTGGTGATGTAAAAATGTTTTCACTTGCCAACAGAAGACGAGCAAGGACTGGGAAATCTCCCCCTTCAGACTCACTGCCTTTCAAGCAAGCCAAGTGAAAGACAATCTGATGATTCAGTTCTACTCTCATTATTCGGGAAACAAATTAATAGCCAGTAAGACATTATTTTTAAGGGCCGCGGTGGCACAGTGGGCTAAACCACGGAGCAGTGGAACTTGTTGACTGGAAGGTTGGTGGTTCGAATCTGTGGGACGAGGTGAGTTCCCATTGCTAGCCCCAGCTTCTGTCAACCTACCAGTTCGAAGACATGCAAATGTGAGTAGATCAATGGGTACTGCCTCTGTGGGAAGGCAATGGCACTCCATGCAGTCATGCAGGCCACATGACCTAGGAGGTGTCTGCAGACAATGCCAGCTTTTTGGCTTAGAAATGGATATGAGCACCATCTCTCAGAGTCAGACACAACTAGACTTAAGGTTGAGAGGAAACCTTTAACTTTACCTTTAATACATTGTTTTAAATGACTTCCTTTCCATTTCTAGAGGAGACTGAAAGAATCCCTCCCTCGCCACCTTTCCAGTGTTGCTGGACTACACCTCCCATCAGTCCTATCCTGGATAGCCAAACCTGAGGGATGATGAGAGATGGAATCCTGTATTTATTTATTTATTTATTTGTTTGTTTGTTTGTTTATTTATTTTCTGCATTTGTAACTTGCCCTTCTCACCCCTGAGAGGGGGACTCAGTGCGGCCTCGCAGCAAACACCATCCGGTGCTATCACAATTGTAAACATTCAACAATACCATTAAAAGCATTGAACAGTAAATTTAAAAACTATTAATTTTAAAACATCAGTTAAATGATCGATTACAACATGCCAATTAAAATATGAATCCAGGTCTGGGTCAATTCATTGCTCCCTATAGTTTGCTCCAATAAGGAGCCTGGCTGCTGCCCGTTGTACCAGTTCAAACTTCCGGGCTGTCTTCAAGGGCAGCCCCACATAGAGCGCATTGCAACAGTCCAGTTTGAATGTAACCATGCCAGAGATTGTAGCCAGAGATTAATAAAAACTATTTTCCAAATTGGGAGAATTGGAAGTCATGTAGTAAAGTCAGTCAGTTCCTCTGGTCCATGAGAAAGAAAATTACAATAACCTCTTTCTCCATCACTAGTATGAAAGTAACAATGAAGTAAATAATTGTGTGATAGCTTTTCATGACACTCCAGAACTGCTATCTGTGTTGGTTGCCTGGTGAAGAGCACGCAGGCATGTAGCCGGGGGGGGGGGGGCTTGAGGGGCTTCAGCCCCCCCCCCCCCAAATTCTCATGGTGGTCCGCGAAAAGGCCTTACTGGTGCATTATTTAAACTGTTATGTTTATTCATATCATGATCTGATCACCATACTCAATATATCCCATATGCATGGGGGTATTGGGGTAATGATACAAAAGGTTTGCTAGGGTAGACCCTCTTTCACTCAGACTCAGCCCCCCCCCCGAAACTCAGCCCCCCCCGAAACCCCCCCTGAAAAAAATTCAGCCCCCCCCCCCGAAACGAAATCCTGGCTATGGGCCTGAGAGCACGTATGTGCATTTGTATACATTCGTGTACATAAGTACTTCTAGCTTGACGACAGATTCTGTTTTGGATTCTATCTGTATTTTTTTTTAACTTTTGAACGTCTTTGAATTTTATCCACTCACCCAGCTGTAAAAGCAAGGGTGGGGGGGGGATGCTATTGCTATGAATCTTTGGGGCCTGAATGCATTACAGGCTGCAAAGTGCTTTAAGATATGCTCAGTGCTCCCCTGCACGCTAGTGGGCAAAGACAACAACATAGATAGCTGGACTCCAGATAGCAGAGTGCATTTGGATTCCTGGAGCAGGTTCTCTTAGAAATACGAGGGTTGAATGAAAAGTAATGCCTCCACCTTCGTTACTTGGGTTTGGAGGGGAATATTTTAATAAATCAAGCGCAGAAATAATCCTTAGAATGTGATCTTTAACTACCACTATTCACTTTTCCACATAATCACCAGACAATTGGATACATTTCTGCCAATGATGAACAAGTTTTCTGAAGCCTTCACGGAAGAAGTCGACACTCTGTTTCCGCAACCAGCGTCTCACAGTTCTCTCAACGTCTTCATCAGAAGCATAATGATGTCCCCACAGATCTTTCATTATTGGGAACAGATGGAAGTCAGGCGGTGCTAAATCTAGACTGTATGGAGGTTGTCGTACAGTGGCGAGATCCAGTCTCTGAAGTTTCAAGTCTGCACTTTCATTTCACGTGTCAGCATCCTGGGTATCCATTGTGCACAGATCTTCTGATAGCCAAGCAAAGCAATAATGTGACCCACACATTCTTGTGAAATGCTGATTATGCTTGAAATATGATGATTGTCCTGAATCAATCTGTCAACCTTTTGCTTGTGAAACTTGGTGGTTGCTGCCACAGGACACCCAATTCTTTGTTTGCCATGCAAGCCAGATGTTCCCACTGCCTCTGCCTTCGTAACCCCTCAACAGATGGCTGTACTGGTATGCAGCAGGTACTGGCTTGTTCAGTAGACTCTCCTCTACAGTTCCATTTTGGTGGAAAGCCTTAGCATTACACAGTTGTGTTGTTAAAGTGTGAAGTATGAAACCCTGCACAGACGGTTGGTCAATGCAACTTAAGCAACATGCAGTCATTGAATTCTTGACAGCAGAAGGTGTCACCCCAAAGGAGATTCATCAGAGAATACAAACAGTTTATAGTGATTGTGTTGATGTGAGTACTGTGCGCAGTTGGGCAAGTAAGTTTAAAGATGTTGAGGTGAGAACATCTGACTTGCGTGACAAACAAAGAGTTGGACGTCCTGTGACAGCAACCACCGAGTTTCACAAGCAAAAGATTGACGGATTGATTCAGGGCAATTGTAGTATCACTCAGAGAGAATTTTAAAGCATAATTGGCATTTCACAAGAACGTGTGGATCACATTATTGCTTTGCTTGGCTATCAGAAGATCTGTGCACTATGCGTTGTGGAAATAAGAGTGTCGACTTCTTCCATGACGGCTTCAGAAAACTTGTTCATCATTGGCAGAAATGTATCCAATTGTCTGGTGATTATGTTGAAAAGTGAATAGTGGTAGTTAAAGATCACATTCTAAGGATTATTTCTGCGCTTGATTTATTAAAATATTCCCATCCAAACCCAAGTAACGAAGGTGGAGGCATTACTTTTCATTCAACCCTCGTACCATGTGCTGCATAAAACTTATCTTATAGCAGAAATTGTGTGCCAGTGCTTGGCACCAAGAAGAGCTCTTCAGAAGGCTTGGAATTACATCCCATTCTGGCAAGCAAGAGTGAGGCACTAAGGCTCCCTAGCAGAGAATTCTCAGAATTTTTCCTCAAACAGCAAATCCCACTATTCCATAGGAAGGAATGTTTCTATGGTAGTTAAAGTGAAAACATAGTGCTATAATTATGTAATGTAAAAAGGGTCTCAGTGAATTCCACTTGGGAAAGGAAGAGCAGGAGCCAGTGGGGAATAGACGTTTGGGTGTAGGACTAGGATTCTAGAGACCATGGTTCAAATCCATGGTTCAACCATGGAAACTCAAAGGATGACTGTTCTGTCACGCGCTGGGCCTGTAAAGAATTGCTTTTAAAATAGGACATGCAACTTGAGCCTAGCAGTAAGCCAGGATCCCCCGAAGAGAAGTTCTCAAGGATTTTCCACCACAAATGGTCGTTTGATGGCTTGTGAAGTATAACAAAGTCCTTTATTAATTAACAATCAAACAGAAACTTCTCTTGTCTTCAATAAAGTTAAACAAATACTTCCAGGCCTTTATGCAACTGGTGGCTTCCTAATCATGTCCACGAGGGACAGGCAATTGTCTTCAATAACTGTTTCTTTACTTTAAGGAAAATCCCYTYTTAACTTCTCCCAGGCTGACTGTAATCTAAKYCTTACTGATGTGGGCTCYGMTACYGGGTCGAACTGYSTCTCGAGCACYGAGTGGACCTACCARTAAGGCCAGTAGATTCTCCAGCTGGAGTTCTTTGGTCTTCCAAACTGTTTACCCTCCGAAATTCCTCAAAGCTTTAGGGCTGTTTCCCTGGAAATCTTTGGAAATCTTTGGATGCTCTTAAGACTGTTCTCCCCCGGAAAGTCTTAAGAATTGAAGCTTTTGGACAGGAGAAGCTTGTACACGTCCTCTAAATTAGCTTTCCTTACTGAGACTAACTAAAAATGGCCCCCTTCCCTTCCCAATTGCCCTGAACAAGGGGCGGAACCTAAACTTAACGATGATGGACACGTGACTTGCCCTACAACTGCAACCAAAGGAAGCCACTTTTCTGCAGAATCCCTGAAACTTTGGACTGCAAGCAAACATTTAATACAAAGCAAAAAAAGTTGGAGCTCCTGGTACAGCCATACCAGCACAATGACCTTGGGCAAGTCAGGTCCTAAGCCTCAAAGAAAGGTAATGGCACTCTTCCTATGAACATATCTTCCCAAGAAAACACTGTGATATGTTCTCCATATGTGAGAAAATGACAACAACGAAGGGCAAAGCCAACCCTCAGATTTAGCAAGGAGGACAAAAGCATGAAGATGACAGTACCATGGTGATTTTTTTTTTTTGTCATGCCAGGAGCGACTTGAGAAACTGCAAGTCACTTATGGTGTGAGAGAATTGGCCGTCTGCAAGGAAATTGCCCAGGGGACGCCCGGATGATTTTGATGTTTTTATCACCCTTGTGGGAGGCTTCTCTCATATCCCTGCTTGGGGAGCTGGAGCTGACAGAGGGAGCTCATCCGCCTCTCCCCAGATTCGAACCTGTGGCCTGTCGGTCTTCAGTCCTGCTGGCACAGAGGTTTAACCCACTGCGCCACTGAGGGCTCCACTACTATGGTGATATCATTGTGAAATTCAGCCCACCAAATGGTTTGCACTCTCCACTTTGCTGATCTAGCTGCGTTGGCTACAGGAATCGGATTCTTATTCAGAGTGGACCAATGCGATCTGAAGCTTAGCACAATTTTCCAACCCTCAGTGAAATTCTGTCTGGGATTTTACCTGAAAGGGATGAGGATTCCCTGGCCTTTCCAGGTGCCACGTAACATAGGGCTCACTGCTGCTGTGTGTTGTATACGAGACCGGCAGAATGGCCCGCTGTCCTTGGATCACAGTCACTGAGCTGCGGCCGACTTCCACTTCCAACACAGCAGATGACAGACCTGCAAAGGGTGAGAGAGAATGGAGTCAATTCCTCTTCAGTCATTAAGATCTGTGGACTTTTCCTCCAATATTTCTATGCCAACTCAGTTATAAAGAAAACTATTGATACTATAAGGTAGGTAAAGGAAGGTAGTCCCCTGACATTAAGTCCAGTCATGTCTGACTCTGGGGTGTGGTGCTCATCTCCATTTCTAAGCCGAAGAGCCAGCGTTGTCCGTAGACACCTCCAAGGTCATGTGGCCGGCATGACTGCATGGAGCGCCGTTACCTTCCCGCCGGAGCGGTACCTATTGATCTACTCACATTTGCATGTTTTCGAACTGCTAGGTTGGCAGAAGCTAGGGCTGACAGCGGAAGCTCACGCCGCTCCCCGGAATCGAACCTGCGACCTTTCGATCAACAAGCTCAGCAGCTCAGTGCTTTAACCCACTGCACCACCGGGGGCTTGTCCATATTATCAAGAGAGGAGCTGAATTTGTCATCTGTTTTAATACACTATACGTGCTTAGACAAACCAGTTTTAAAACAGATGTATGTAAGGACATTTCGAATCCGGGGAGAGGCGGATGAGCTCCCTCTATCAGCTCCAGCACCTCATGCGGGGACCTGAGAGAAGCCTCCCACAAGGATGATAAAAACATCAAATCATCCGGGCGTCCCCTGGGCAACATCCTTGCAGACGGCCAATTCTCTCACACCAGAAGTGACTTGCAGTTTCTCAAGTCGCTCCTGACACGACAAAAATAAAATAAAATAAACATAAGGACATAATTATTCACCACTTTAACGCTTCCACACAAGAAGGAAGTCTTTAGATTAGAATTTTATTTTATTTTATTTACAGTACTAGCCATCCCCTGTCACGCGTTGCTGTAGCCCAGTCTGTGTATATGTGTTCTGTGTGTATATATATATGTGTATATGTGTGTGTATATATTTGTGTATATGTGCATATATGTATGTTTGTGTATATATGTGGTTTTGCGCATGTGCTGTAATGTATTTTTGGGGGGTTTTCTGGCTTTTTATGTCTTTTCTGCTGTGTTTTTCAGTGTTTTTATGAGTGATGGTCACTCCTTGGCCTGATGGGTGTACTGTGTCCAAATTTGGTGTCAATTCGTCCAGTGGTTTTTGAGTTGTGTTAATCCCACAAACGAACATTATATTTTTATTTATATAGATTTATATTCTGCCCTTCTCATCCTGAGGGGGATTCAAGTAGATCACAGAACACATATATGACAAACATTCAATGTCATCATACAGTGACAAGACAATTATCCATAAATAGAGATATGTAGGTTTTCCCATGAGCTTCTGGGTGAAAAAGGAATGGGATATGCACAAGTGAACCATTTGATACTACATAATTTGTACCAGCAGGAAGGGATTTTCAATGTCTAGCTTCCCTTGATTCATATTTCTCACAATCCATGTTTCTATAATATGTGCCCGGAGCCCCCAGTGGCAGAGTGGGTTAAAATGCTGAGCTGCTGAACTTGCTGACCGAAAGGATGCAGGTTCGAATTCAGGGAGCAATGTGAGCCCCAGCTTCTGCCAACCTAGCAGTTCAAAAACATGCAAATGTGAGTAGATCAAGAGGTACCACTCCATTGGGAAGGTAATGGCTCTCCATTACCTTCCCATGCCGGCCACATGACCTTGGGGGTGTCTACGGACAACGCCGGCTCTTTGGCTTAGAAATGGAGATGAGCACCAACCTCCAGATTTGGAAATGACTGGACAATGCCAGGGGAAAACCTTTAATTTTACCCTAACTTGTACCAGAACACATGAAAAATAAATGAAATGGCCCAATGGAGAGGTAGCTCAACTATCATATTTTCCCTCCATGTGTTAGGTGCTGCTGCCTCCCCTTTTCGTGTCTGTTTGTGGAGCTTTGTTTTGATGTTAAGTTTTGTTTTGTATGTCAGAAGCATTAAGGAAAGGCATTTCTTGCCTGTGAAGGTACACACCTTGCTCTCAACTCAGGATCCTAGCAACTCATTCCATTATATGCATAGCATACAAAAGCGTGCCATACAAACATGTTCACGTACCAGGAATCATGGTTTTTCATTATATTTTAATCAGATCGAAACGTAAGGTAGATCGTGGGGTCGGCAAGGGGATGCCAATGAATGGGATTTCTACTCAGATTGGTTAATGACCCTTATGGCATTAAAAATTATACATTTCAGTTTAATAATATAATTGCTATAGTCTCCCAATTCCAATGCTAAATCTATATAAATAAAAATGTAATGTTCGTTTGTGCTATTCACAGAACTCAAAAACCACTGGGGCAATTGGCACCAAATTTGGACACAAGACACCTAAAAGTCCAATTTATGTTCTCCACTAAAAAAAAAAATGATTTTTTTCATTTGGGAGTTGTAGTTGCTGGGATTTATAGTTCACCTACAATCAAAGAGCATTCTGAATTCCAGCAACAATAGAATTGGACCAAACTTGGCACACATGTTGTTCATGGGAACAACAGAAAATATTGGAAGTCTTTGGTGGGCAGTGTCCTTTGCTTTTGGAGTTGTAGTTCACCTACATCCAGAGCTCACTGTGGACTCAAACAATGATGGATCTGGACCAAACTCTACACGAATACTCAATATGCCCAAATGTGGACACTGGTGGAGTTTGGGGGAGATAGAATCTTGACATTTGGGAGTTGTAGTTCACCTACAATCACAGAGCATTCTGAACCCCACCAACGATAGAATTGGGCCAAACCTCCCACACAGAACCCCCATGTGGGCCACAGCAATGCGTGGCAGGGGACGGCTAGTCTATATAAATAAAATGTAATGTTCGTTTGTGGGATTAACAGAACTCAAAAACCACTGGACAAATTGACACCAAATTTGGACACAAGACACCTAACAACCCAATGTATGTCCTTCACTCAAAAAAAATTGATTTTGTCATTTGGGAGTTGTAGTTGCTGGGATTTATAGTTCACCTACAATCAAAGAGCATTCTGAACCCCACCAATGATGGAATTGGGCCAAACCTCCCACACAGAACCCCATGTGGGCCACAGCAATGCGTGGCAGGGGATGGCTTGTTGTTGTTCATTCGTTCAGTCGTCTCCGACTCTTCGTGACCTCATGGACCAGCCCACGCCAGAGCTCCCTGTCGGCCGTCACCACCCCCAGCTCCCTCAAGGTCAGTCCAGTCACTTCCAGGATGCCATCCATCCATCTTGCCCTTGGTCGGCCCCTCTTCCTTTTGCCTTCCACTTTCCCCAGCATAATTGTCTTCTCTAGGCTTTCCTGTCTCCTCATGATGTGGCCAAAGTACTTCAACTTTGTCTCTAGTATCTTTCCCTCCAGTGAAATTTGTGTCCAAATTTGGACACAATACACCTATCAGTCCAACAAGTGACCATCATTCATAAAAACACTGAAAAACACAGTGGAAGGAAAAAGCAAAAAAAAAATACATTATAACACATGCGCAAAACCACACATATATACACAAACACACACATATACACAAATATATACACATAGATAAAGGTAAAAGTTTTCCCCTGACATTAAGACCAGTCGTGTCTAACTCTGGAGGTTGGTGCTCATTTCCATATGTGTATAAACACATATGAGTCCCCCTGCGGGGGTTGAGAAGGGCGGGGTACAAATAATTGAAATAAATAAAAAAGAAATATACACAAGTATATACACACATATACACACACAAAACACATATACACAGACTGGGCCACAGCAACACATGTCAGGGGACAGCTAGTACTATATATTTTCCTTCTCTATTTGAAGTGACCCTTTCGCTTTATGCCAGCTTTCCTATGTAACTCTCCGCCCCCGATAAATCAGATTACATCCATTTTTCCAAAAGCAAAGGGGGAGGGGGGGGGGATATTCCATTTTTGGAATGGCATAAACAAATTCTTTCAGTGGAATTTTACCAGTTTGGGGTGGAAACACTGCAGTAGAAACACATTGCACTGGTTAACTCTGTGAAGGTTTGTGTGTATGTGTTCAGCAATCCTTGTAAATGACTGGTAAATACAATTCCTTGCGTGCAACTGATTTGTGAGCAGTTGTCACCTTAGGATACCCGGTGTTGCATGAGGGGGAGCTCATTTTCTTTAAAACTATCAAACTCACGAAAGTGGCATTCCCCCTCTCATTAGTATTTCTATTCCAGGACTGCGAAAGCTGATTAATTAAAAAGCACATGCCAGAAGAGGGCAACTGTACTCTGAACTCTTGAGAGTAGAACATTCTTGTGCCAAAGCAGTTTTACATCACTTATCTGGAAAACAAAAAATAAATTCCGATATCCAGCCCACTCAAAGGTAGAATACCGCACCCAAAAAGAAGGAAAGAAAAGAAAACAAGCAGCTTAAGGACTATGAGAACAGGCTCTGGTTCTGCTTCCACAGTCCCCAAATGCTTCCTAACGTGCTTCACTTTCTCCACAGTGCCTCTTATTAGTAAATTACACCAACGTGGACCTGCATTTTGTGGACCATGGAACAGAAGGGGTAGGATTGTCTGCTGAAATAAAGGACAAAGATAGTACCGTATATAACCCGACCTGAATATAAGCCGAGACACCTAATTTTACGGCAAAAATCTGGGAAAAAAAGATTGACTTGAGTACAAGCCATGGATGGTAAATGCAGCAGCTACTGGTATATCTATATAAATAAAAATGTAATGTTTGTCTGTGGGATTAGCATAACTCAAAAACCGCTGGACGAATTGCCGCCAAATTTGACCACAAAATGCCTACTAACCCAAGGAGTGACCATCACTCAAAAAATTGATTTTGTCATTAGGGTTTTGAAATTGCTGGGATTTATAGTTCACCTTCGATCAAAAAGAATTCTGAACTCCACCAATGATGGAATTGAACCAAACCTGGCACACAGGACTCCCATGACCAACAGAAAATACTAGTGGGCATTGACCTTGAGTTTGGGAGCTGTGGTTCACTTACACCCAGAGAGCACTATGGACTCAAACAATGAAGGATCTGGACCAAACTTGGCATGAATATTCCATATGCCCAAATATGAACACAGATGGAGTTTGGGGAAAACTACCAGAGTAGGGTGGTGGCAGAAGTGGGACAGACCATATTCAAGTCTTGGCTCTGACAGAAACTAAAACAGGAGCACCAAATCTGACAGATGGCCATCCATCCTCTGTTTAAAAGCTTCCAAAGAACGAGCCTCCACCATACTCCAGGACAGAGAGTTCCACTGCTGAACGGCTCTCACAGTCAGAAAGTTCTTCCTCATGTTTAGATGGAATCTCCTCTCTTGTAGTTTGAAGCCATTGTTCCGCGTCCTAGTCTCCAAGGAAGCAGAAAACAAGCTTGCTCCCTCCTCCCTGTGGTTTCCTCTCACATATTTATACATGGCTATCATATCTCCTCTCAGCCTTCTCTTCTTCAGGCTAAACATGCCCAGCTCCTTAAGCCGCTCCTCATAGGGCTTGTTCTCCATACCCTTGATCATTTTAGTTGCCCTCCTCTGGACACATTCCAGCTTGTCAATATCTCTCTTGAATTGTGGTGCCCAGAATTGGACACCATATTCCAGGTGTGGTCTAACCAAAGCAGAATAGAGGGGTAGCATTACTTCCCTAGATCTAGACACTATTCTCCTATTGATGCAGGCCAAAATCCCATTGGCTTATATTTGAGTAAATACAGTATATCTTTATTAGTGATATATAGGAGTCAAAATTTGAGCTGGTGAATCTTGTCTGAAATTCCCTTTTCTACTCAATTATTTACGGCACAGGATCCTATTCCTTGGCAGGGAATCCAAGCTCCCAAAGACTAGATGTGAGGCTAAGTTCCTTGAAATGATCAGGTAAACTGCTTTCAGATGACCTGATTTCATTATTGAGTGTGTTCCACAAACAGGAGGCCACCACCGAGAAGGCCCTGACTCTCATCCCCACCAAACGCACCTGCGAAGGTGGAGGGATTGAGAACAGGGCTTCCCCTGACGATCTTAACCCCTGAGGTGGATCAGAGAGGGAGATACATTCAGACAAGTAAGCTGGGCCAGAACCGTTTAGAGCAGCGGTTCTCAACCAGTGGGTCTCCAGATGTTTTGGCCTTCGACACCCAAAAATCCTAACAGCTGGTAAACTGGCTGGGATTTCTGGGAGATGTAGGACAAAACACCTGGGGATCCACAGGTTGAGAACCACTGGTTTAGAGCTTTATAGGCTAAAGCCAGCACTTTGAATTGTAGCAGACTGGCGTCTTTTATGTATCTTTTATGTAAGCTTAGTGACCATCTTTGCGAGGACAGGATGGGAACACCCAAGCTGAGTACAATACTTCAATCATTGGGCATCACAGGCTCTATGGCTCTATGCTGTTAGTGTTACGCTCCTTTCGGAACAATATAGAAATAAATAAAAATGGCCAGTGCTTTTCTTTGCATTTAATATTTTAATTGCAGTATCTCAGAACTACCATTCCAGAGGGAAGCTGGCATCTCTGGGGCAAGTGATGGGCTTGATTCTGACGGTTATGATCAGGACGTGGAGGCTGGAGGGCAAAACATCAGCTGAAATTGGATGCTCCACAAACGCTTTGCATCTTCCTGACATTGCGATACCATGGAAGATGTCAACGAGAAGGGGGAACTTGCCCAGAAGGCTGGGAGAATTATCATGCATCTTTCAGACTTTGCCCATTGCCTGCTCCCTGCCTAAATCCCAGAAATAATTATGACGGCGATGTTGAATAGTATCAGAAATGCAGTCCATTAAATGGGAAGCCTTCTGTACAAGAGCTAGTGACCAGAAACCACTTGTCTCATGCATTTTAATGCACCAACTCTCTTGGAATTTCTTAACCAAACAGTGGCCATTTGCATTTTCTCTTTGCATTCCTGCAAACAAAGAATGCAAAATGGGTTTTTGGAGACATTGGAAAGGGGTTTTTCCAAATTAAAACATCGGGGTTGGTGAGCAATTTCTCTATCAGCTTTAAACTCCGGTGGATGAAGACCCAAGGAAAGACTATTCCCTTCCATTTTTAATAGTATATGGTACCCAAAAAACAATGTGTACACAAGGAAGAAAATGTCATTTCTGGACTCCAGCTCCCATAAACCTCTTAGAATCATAGAATCATAGAGTTGGAAGAGACCTCACGGGCCATCCAGTCCAACCCCCTGCCAAGAAGCAGGACATTTGCATTCAAAGCACCCCTGACAGATGGCCATCCAGCCTCTGTTTAAAAGCTTCCAAGGAAGGAGCCTCCACCACACTCCGTGGCAGAGAGTTCCACTGCTGAACGGCTCTCACAGTCAGGAAGTTCTTCCTCATGTTCAGATGGAATCTCCTTTCTTGTAGTTTGAAGCCATTGTTCTGTGTCCTAGTCTCCAGGGCAGCAGAAAACAAGCTTGCTCCCTCCTCACTATGGCTTCCTCTCAAATATTTATACATAACTATCATATCTCCTCTCATCCTTCTCTTCTTCAGGCTAAATATGCCCAGCTCTTTAAGCCGCTCCTCATAGGGCTTGTTCTCCATACCCTTGATCATTTTAGTTGCCCTCCTCTGGACACATTCCAGCTTGTCAATATCTCTCTTGAATTGTGGTGCCCAGAATTGGACACAATATTCCAGGTGTGGTCTAACCAAAGCGGAATAGAGGGGGAGCATTACTTCCCTAGATCTAGACACTATGCTCCTATTGATGCAGGCCAAAATCCCATTGGCTTTTTTTGCCGCCACATCACATTGTTGGCTCATGTTTAACTTGCTGTCCATGAGGACTCCAAGATCTTTTTCACATGTACTGCTCTCGAGCCAGGCATCGTCCCCCATTCTGTATCTTTGCATTTCATTTTTTTCTGTGGAGTATCTTGCATTTGTGCCTGTTGAACTTCATTTTGTAAGTTTTGGCCCCTCACTCTAATCTGTGAAGATAACCTTGAATTCTGCTCCTGTCCTCTGGAGTATTGGCTCTCCTTCCCAATTTGGTGTCATCTGCAAACTTGATGATCCTGCCTTCTAGCCCTTCATCTAAGTCATTAATAAAGATGTTGAACAGGACCGGGCCCAGGACGGAACCCTGCGGCACTCCACTCGTCCCTTCTTTCCAGGATGAAGAGGAAGCATTGGGAAGAAACACCCTCTGGGTTTGTCCTTTCAACCAATTACAGATCCACCTCACCATAGTTTTGGCTATCCCACATTGGACTAGTTTGTTTGCCAGAGGGTCATGGGGGACCTTGTCGAAGGCCTTACTGAAATCCAGGTACGCTACATTCATGGCTTTCCCCACATCTATTCAGCTTGTAACTCCTCTTTAAACTTTCTAAAGTCAGACAACTACGGTTTGGGAAAGTGATGGAGACATGGATTTAATGGATGAGGAACCTTCAGACTTTAGGTCGAATTTGGCCCATCGTTCTCATGTGGTCTCAGAAAGAGATCCGACCCCCACCCTCAAAATCCCCCAAGATGTAGTAGTCTTCACACAAGAAAACTAAGCGGGCCGGCATGCAGGCTCACTGTCAAATTGCCACAGGCAGTTGTGGATGCAACAGCCACACAACTACGGAAAGAAACACTTGTGTGAAACATTCTATCTGCATGGATGTTCTATTCTGGAAGGCAGATCAAGACTTTAAAAGAAAACACAACAAAACATAATGGGATATATATATATATGGCGCATGCTACCTCTCTATTCTGCCTTGGTTAGACCACACCTGGAATATTGTGTCTAATTCTGGGCACCACAATTGAAGAGAGATACTGACAAGTTGGAATGTGTCCAGAGGAGGGCGACTAAATTGATCAAGCCCTGGCCCTTGAACGCTCCAGCTGGAGGTCAGCTGTGACCAGCAGTGCTGCGAAATTTGAAGAGGCACAAATGGAGGACAAAAGAGAGAAATGTGCCAAAAGGAAGGCGCGTCATGCCAAGCCCGATCGAGACCGCCTTCCACTTGGAAACCAATGCCCTTTCTGCGGGAGAAGACGCAGATCAAGAATAGGGCTCCACAGTCACCTATGGACCCACCAAAACACTGATCTTGGAAGACTATCCTACTCGGCCAACGAGGGATCGCCTAAGTAAGTAAAGCAGCTGCAAAAAAAAAAAAAAAGCCTATGGGATTTTAGCCTGCATCAATAGGAGCATAGTGTCTAGATCCAGGGAAGTCATGCTACTCCTCTATTCTGCCTTGGTTAGACCACACCTGGAATATTGTGACCAATTCTGGGCACCACAATTGAAGAGAGATATTGACAAGCTGGAATGTGGCCAGAGGAAGGCAACTAAAATTATCAAGTGTCTGGAGAACAAGCCCTATGAGGAGCCGCTTAAAGAGCTGGGCATGTTTAGCCTGAAGAAGAGATGTCCGAGAGGAGACATGATAGCCATGTATAAATATGGGAGAGGAAGCCACAGGGAGGAGGGAGTGAACTTATTTTCTGCTGCTCTGGAGACTAGGACGTGGAACAACGGGTTCAAACTACAAGAAAGAAGATTCCATCTGAACATTAGGAAGAACTTCCTGACTGTGAGAGCTGTTTGGCAGTGGAACTCTCTGTCCTGGAGTGTGGTAAAGGCTCCTTTTTTGGAGGCTTTTAAACAGAGGCTGGATGGCCATCTGTCGGGGGTGCTTTGACTGTGACTTTCCTGCTTCTTGGTGGGGATTGGACTGGATGGCCCATGAGGTCTCTTCCAACTCTATGATTCTATGATAAGGCTTCTCTTTTTATACCCCAGATTTGGTGCTCTTCTGTTTTGACTTGACTATGGTCCGTCCCACTTCTGCCACCACCTTAATCTGATGCTTTTCAGTTACTGAACCCTGAAGGCACTTCTGCGTCACTGTTTTCCTTTCTGTTTGCTCAGTTCACCAATTCCCAAACTGTCCCCACCAGCATAGTTTTTGGAAGCTAACATCCAATACAGAACTCTTCAGTGCTCTGGTTGTAGGCCTCATACCATACCAAGCACTTGGCTCCTTAGCATTCAGAACAACTAAGATGTCATTATCATTGCCTCCAATCTCTCCCTCCTCCCCAGCGTTGGCTCCATAAAGGATGTACCATCTGCCTTCAGAAGGATGGGATTTCCTGCTTACCAAGGTCAAGCATTGAGCAGAAGGATGCAAGACAATGGGGGCCCTTCCCACCTCACCGGAACCCTGTGCTGACATCAAGCCCAGCCATTTCCAAAGAACACTTTGGTGAAACAAAACCCTGGAAATGCCTGGGACAACAACAGGAAGCGCCACTTACGTCTTGCTTGATAAGGCACCAAGACTGATCCAAAGTGTCTCCTTCTTTCCTATCAGCTCCTTGCAGATTCAAACAATATTACAATTTATTGTCAAAGTTTTCATGGCTGGAATCACTGGGTTGTTGTAGGTTTTTCGGACTATATGGCCATGTTCAAGAAGCATTCTCTCCTGACGTTTCGCCTGCATCTATGGCAAGCATCCTCAGAGGTTGTGAGGTCTGAGGTTGTGAAGACCTCACAATCTCTGGGGATGCTTGCCATAGATGCAGGCAAAACGTCAGGAGAGAATGCTTCTAGAACATGGCCATATAGCCCGAAAAACCTACAACTACCCAATATTACAATTGCAGGTCTTGCTGGTGTTGGCACTGGCTTTTCCCACTCTCTGATATGAGATCCTTCTTTCAACCTCCTTATGGACCCAGGCCCAAAATGACACCTTGCAATCCAAATAGGATCAATACACCCTCCAACTATCCATATTTGGCAGAGACAGTCCCCATAAATAATCTGTTGTCTCTTTTTTTTTCCAGTTGTTTTCGAAATGTCCCAATTTCAATATTCTCTTCCCATTTCTCTCTCTTATGTCAATTGCAGCAAACTGAGGTTGAAGTGCAAAAGGGGTTTATCTATCTGTGGAATGTCCTGTGGAATGTCCAATCTTGCAATTGTTCTTGATTAGCATTGAATAGCCTTACAGCTTCAAAGCCTGGCTGCTTCCTGCCTGGGGGAATCCTTTGGTAGGCATCCTCTGAGGTTGTGAGGTCTGTTGGAAACTAAGAAAATTGGGTTTATCTATCTGTGGAATGTCCAGGATGGGAGGAAGAACTCTTGTCTGTTGGAGGCAAATGTGAATCTTGCAATTGGCCTTGATTTGTATTGAATAGCCTTGCAGCTTCAAAGCCTGGCTGCTTCCTGCCTGGGGGAAGCCTTTGGCAGGCAACCTCTTAGGTTGTGAGTTCTGTTGGAAACTAGGAAAACTCTTGTGTGTTGGAGGCAATTGTGAATTTTGCAATTGGCCTTGATTAGCATTGAATACCCTTGCAGCTTCAAAGCCTGGCTGCTTCCTGCCTGGGAGAATCCTTTGGCAGGCAACCTCAGAGGTTGTGAGTTCTTTTGGAAACTAGGAAAACTCTTGTCTATTGGAGGCAATTGTGAATCGTGCAATTGGCCTCGATTAGCATTGAATAGCCTTGCAGCTTCAAAACCTGGCTGCTTCCTGCCTGGGGGAAGCCTTTGGCAAGCATCCTCAGAGGTTGTGAGGTCTGTTGGAAACTAAGAAAATGGGGTTTATCTATCTGTGGAATGTCCAGGGTAGGAGGAAGAACTCTTGTCTGTTCGAGGCATGAGGCTTGCAATTGGCCTTGATTAGCATTGAATAGCCTTGCAGCTTCAAAGCCTGGCTGCTTCCTGCCTGGGGGAATACTTTGGTAGGCAGCCTCAGAGGTTGTGAGTTCTGTTGGAAACTAGGAAAACTCTTGTCTGTTGGAAGCAAGTGTGAATCTTGCAATTGGCCTTGATTAGCATTGAATAGCCTTGCAGCTTAAAAACCTGGCTGCTTCCTGCCTGGGGGAATCCTTTGGCATGCATCCTCAGAGGTTGTGAAGTCTGTTGGAAATTATCTGTGGAATGTCCAGGGTGGGAGGAAGAACTCTTGTCTGTTGGAGGCAAGTGTGAATCTTGCAATTGGCCTTGATTAGCATTGAATAGCCTTGCAGCTTCAAAGCCTGGCTGCTTCCTGCCTGGGGGAAGCCTTTGGCAAGCATCCTCAGAGGTTGTGAAGTCTGTTGGAAACTATCTGTGAAATGTCCAGGGTGGGAGGGAGAACTCTTGTCTGTTGGAGGCAAGTGTGAATCTTGCAATTGGCCTTGATTAGCATTGAATGGCCTTGCAGCTTCAAAGCCTGGCTGCTTCCTGCCTGGGGGATTCCTTTGGCATGCATCCTCAGAGGTTGTGAAGTCTGTTGAAAATTATCTGTGGAATGTCCAGGGTAGGAGGAAGAACTCTTGTCTGTTGGAGTCAAGTGTGAATCTTGCAATTGGCCTTGATTAGCAATGAATAGCCTTGCAGCTTCAAAGCCTGGCTGCTTCCTCTCTAGGGGAATCCTTTGGCAGGCATCCTCAGAGGTTGTGAGGTCTGTTGGAAACTAAGAAAATGGCTTTATTGTTCGGCTTTGCACTTCGATTTCTCTGTGAGAAAGCTCTAATAGACTCGGTGAATGACAGCACAGAGAATTCTAAGCACTCCTCAAAACTACAAATCCAATTAGATGGAGGCTGTTAAAATAGTACAAAAGCTGTGAAATGCAGGTACATTCTCAGCATCAGAACAGACAGGGCAGCAGTACAACTCTGTACACTTACCCACACATTGTCTATCATGTCACCCAGGATGAATTCCCAAAGAAAGTTTGTGACAGAGCTGGCAAAGCATGCCATCTGGGATATGGGCAAATAAACATATGAGACAGGCATACAGGCACACGATTCCCTCCACCCACTTTTTTGCTTCTCATTGAACTCCATGCAATGCGTAGCAAGGAATATTCGAGTCATTTGCAAGAAGGTTTCTTTTTGTGCACATCATCCCTGCTTTAAGAATGGTATTTTAAACTCCAGTGACTGGCGAAGATATACACTCGTTTCCTTGGAGATAGCCCAAAGCAATAAGGCCACCTGTCACTGTGATGTTCACAACAGACAACAAAATGTGGGCACTACGCAAATGTTCTTCAGGCAAATCTGATGACACCAGCCATAAGCAACGGGTCAGGAAATATTAACAGGTGGGAACACGGAGTGCTAGATCCACAGCCCTTGTGGATGCCAGAGTGCTGGGGAGAGCGAGGGGATGCCGTTCTGCAGCCAACAGGGCAAGCTGGTTTAATTGCTGGAGTCAGAGCTACGGAGATTATTCTGTAGTAGAGCAAGAGAGGGATCAACTGGGGAAATTATCTACTGGGGAGAGGTCAATGGGGCAGGGCTGGAAGGAGAGCGGCAAAGAGCTCCTGCTGAGGTCTTGCTGTCTCCACTTTCTCTGTAGCAAACGGGCTGGTTCGACACTGACATATAATGTATTTTATTATTTATTTATTTCGAGGTTTTATATACCGACCCTCTCACCTTCAAAGAGGGATTCGGACCGGTTCACAACATGTGTTAACATACAAAAATATACAATAACAACACAATGCAACATCATTACACAATTAAAATATAAGTACCATAAACATTATCATCACAGTTATAAGAGCCAAATCGTCCACACAATCGCACTCCCAAACTACCGTTCATCATCCTCCTTTCATGTGGGCAAAGAATTAAATCAGTTGTCAAATGCCACGTTCCACAACCAGGTCTTTGTTAATTTCCTGAATGTCATGAGGGAGGGGGCAGTTCTGATCTGTAATGGGAGGGAGTTCCAAAGCTGGGGAGCCACCATTGAGAAGGCCCTGTCCCTCGTCCCCACCAGCCGTGACTGTGCAGGCGGTGGGACCGAGTGCAGGGCCCCTCCAGACGATCTTAATGGTCTTGATCAGGGGTCCTCAAACTTTGTAAACAGAGGGCCAGGTCACAGTCCCTCAAACTGTTGGAGGGCCGGATTATAATTTGAAAAAAAAAATGAATGAATTCCTATGCACACTGCACATATCTTATTTGTAGTGCAAAAAAAATATTAAACAATACAATAATTAAAATGAAAAACAATTTTAACAAATATAAACTTATTAGTATTTCAATGGGAAGTGTGGACCTGTTTTTGACTGATGAGATAGGATTTTTGTTCAATGTATTGTTGAAGGTTTTCATGGCCAGAATCACTGGGTTGTTGTAGGTTTTTCAGGCTGTATGGCCATGTTCTAGAAGCATTCTCTCCTGACGTTTTGCTTGCATCTGTGGTAAGCATCCTCAGAGGTTGTGAGGTTTGTCCCATCCTCTGAACCTTCCCCAACAATCTTAACCTCTGAAGTGAGTCACAACCTCACAACCTCTGAGGATGCTTGCCACAGATGCAGGCAAAACGTCAGGAGAGAATGCTTCTAGAGCATGATCATAAAGCTCAAAAAACCTACAATCCAGATTGTTGTTATTGTGTGCTTTCAAGTTGTTTCAGACTTAGGTTGACCCTGAGTGAGGGCCGAGTAAATGACTTTGGAGGGCCGTATCCGGCCCCCGGGCCTTAGTTTGAGGACCCCTGGTCTTGATGGTTCATAGGGGAGAATACGTTCGGAGAGGTAAACAGGGCCGGAGTCGTTTAGGGCTTTATAGGTTAACACCAGCACTCTGAATTGTGCTCGGAAGCTAATCGGCAGCCAGTGGAGCTCGAGTAACAGCGGAGTGGTGTACTCCCTGTACCCAGCACTCGTTAATGCTCGAACTGCATTATATGTCCAGTGTAGAACTATATAATACAGTTCAAACTGCATTATATGGCAGCGTAGAAACAGCCATTCTCTCCATTCTGATCACATACCCATTAAAAACAAAAACAAAATCAGTAATCACTTGGAGCTCCCTTACAGAAGTAACAGGGAACAGTTCCACCTTGTCTCCTGCATATATACCCCCAGTACCAACTGCAAATCTGGGCAAGAGTGAAGAGAGAAGGGGCCAGGGGGACAGTTCCATCTTGTCTCCTGCATATGTCATCAATTGGGGACCCCTCCCCTCAGCACCAACTGCCACTCTGGGCCAGAGTGAAGAGAGAGGGGGCCAGGGGACAGTTCCATCTTGTCTCCTGCATATGTCATTATTGTTATTATTATTATTATTATTATTAACTTTATTATTAACTTTATTTGTACCCCGCTAGCATCTCCCGAAGGACTCGATGCGGCTTACATGAGGCCAGCCCAAACACAACAATTCAGGCAATAATCACAACAATACAAGCAATTAAAATAAAACATAAACGATAAACATATAACATTATCAATAAGACAACATACAGTTAAACCTGTAGGAAGGCCAAATGTAAAAATTAAAATTGGAGATAGTGCTGAGGCATGGACGAAAAGGTGGCGTTTGTGGAAGACATATGAGCAGACCTAAAAGTATAAAGTGCTTTGGAGAGACAAAGTGCTATGGGATCATTATTCCGGGAAGGCACACTGGAACAACCACGTCTTCAAGCTCCTCCTGAAGACTGCCAGAGTTGGGGCCTGCCTGATGTCCTTAGGGAGTGAGTTCCAGAGTCGAGGGGCCACCACCGAAAAGGCCCTCTCTCTCGTCCCCACCAATCGCGCCTGCGATGCTGATGGGATCGAGAGCAGGGCCTCTCCAGATGAACGAAGAGATTGTGTGGGTTCATATACAGAGACACAGTCACGCAGGTAGGCGGGTCCCAAACCGTTCAGGGCTTTGAAGGTAAGAACCTGCACCTTGAATTGGGTCTGGTAGATGAATGGCAGCCAGTGGAGCTCCTTGAACAGGAGGGATGACCGCTCCCTGTAAGGATCCCCAGTTAACAACCTGGCTGCCGCCCGTTGGATCATCTGAAATTTCCGGGCCATTTTCAAGGGCAGCCCCACGTAGAGTGCATTGCAGTAATCCAGTCTAGAGGTGACTAAGGCATGGACCACCCTGGCCAGATCTGCCTTCCTGAGGTACGGTCGCAGTTGGCGCACGAGTCTTAATAGTGCAAAGGCCCTCCTGGCCACCACCGACGCCTGAGCTTCAAGCGTAAGTGAAGAATCCAGGAGGACACCCAAACTGCGGACCTGTGACTTCAGGGGGAGTGCAACCCTGTCCATCCTTGAAGTGACTGGCTTGACCTTGAAGGAGCTGGGGGTGGCTGCGGCCTACAGGGAGCTCTGGCGTGTGCTGGTCCATGAGGTCACGAAGAGTTGGAAACGACTGAACGAATAAACAACATTACTGTTCAAATACGATGCTGCTTTGGAAGGTGGTGGAGCCTCCTTCTCTGGTGGTTTCTAAACAGAGGCTGAATGGCTATCTGTCAGGAGTGTATTCCTGCATGATGGGTGTTGAACTGGGTGACTCTTGAGGTCCTCTGAATTTCTATGATACTACCACAATAATCCGCAATCACCTTCTTCGTTGCTGAGTCAAAATGTTATACTCAAAACGTAACTTTTCCAAGTTTTGGCTGCTGCTTGGTGGCAGCGTTTTTCTTTCTATGAAGGGGTTCCCTAGTTCTATCCCCACTGAAAAGTTTCTTAACTGTCAGGGCTTCTGTCTCAGACCATGGTGAGTCATTGTCAGTTAAGAATAGACAGCACAGAGCTGGATGGATCAATAGAAAGCAAATCCCTACACTGTTGAGAAAGCCCATCTCCAACCCTATATACAGTTTTCTGATGCCTGCATTGATTATCTGTCAGTGGCCAAGATAGCATTTGAAGCAGGGGTAGTCACAGAACCATGAAGTGACAGCTCTATTATTCCACAGATCAAAATATAGAGCATCACATTTCTTCCACAGGATGAAACACATTTGTGCATCAGCTTATGTCTCCCACTTCCTCGGCCATGTTCTGTTGATCCCATTGCTATGTTGTAAGGAGTCAAACAACCACAAGCCTCCCATGAGATTGACAGCTTAACTCTTCCACACAAAACAAATCCCAATCCAGGATGTCTTCTAAGACATCTTCTGCATTACTCCTAGAGATCAGACAACACAGAGAAGCCATTGAAATCCATAAGCATGTGGACAATTTCAACAGAAAAGAGGAAACCATGAAAATGAACACAATCTGGCTACCAGTATTAAAGAACTCTAAAATTACAACAGCAAAACAGCAGAGAGGAAACAATCAGGAACATTCTAATCACCTCTCAACAAAAGATTGCCCAAGGCACTGCCAGGCCATCAAATGCTAATCAAGGTGGTCAGTTGAAACAGGAGCCCCCGGTGGCGCAGTGGGTTAAACCCCTGTGCCAGCAGGACTGAAGACCAACAGGTCACAGGTTTGAATCCGGGGAGAGACGGATGAGCTCCCTCTATCAGCTCCAGCTCCTCATGCGGGGACATGAGAGAAGCCTCCCACAAGGATGATAAAACATCCAATCCTCCCGGCATCCCCTGGGCAACGTCCTTGCAGACGGCCAATTCTCTCACACCAGAAGCGACTTGCAGTATCTCAGGTCGCTCCTGACATGACAAAAAAAAGTTGAAACATTCACACCTAGCTCCAACAGACAAGAGTTCTTTGTCCCACCCTTGTCATTCCACAGATATATAAACTCACTTTCCTAATTCCAACAGACCTCACTACCTCTGAGGATGCTTGCCATAGATGTAGGCGAAACGTCAGGAGAGAATGCCTCTAGAATATGGCCATATAGCCCAAAAAAACCCTACAACAACCCATTCCTAGAGATTGTTTGTTAAGGAGAATGGAAGGCAGAAATGCTGGAATCAAGATCCTATCAAGGTCATTGCCAAGATGAATGGTCAGAGTGAGGAGCAGGGATGTCTACAAAGCGCTGCAACTCCATAATGTTGTGACTGTCAGTCGTAGGACAAGACCAGGATTTTTTAATGATCAGTGATCTAAGAGAAAGCGCCAACAATCACTTAGCAATCCTACTAGTCACAATGTGAGAATGGACTTATTCAGAGGGATGACAGAAACAATCAGCCAACTTTGTTGCTTGCCAATCGACCTCAGTCATGAAGAATATAAGGCTCAAGAGATCTTTGGAGGGAGGGAATGGAAGATTATACCATCCTTAGTGATAAAAAAATAGTGTTTTTCCACCTTACAAGCCCCAGATTTACAAATACTATCTACAGACGTCACATGGAACTCCTAGAATGATTCTGTCATCGTTGCCTCCGCAAAAATCCTGCAAATCTCTTGGGAAGACAAGCAGACAAATGTCAGCGTGCTGGAAGAAGCAAAGTCCACCAGCATTGAAGCGATGGTCCTCCCCCATCAACTCCGCTGGACCAGCCATGTTGTCCGGATGCCCGACCACTGTATCCCAAAGCAGTTGCTCTACTCCGAACTCAAGAACTGAAAATGGAATGTTGTTGGACGGGAAAAGAGATTAAAAGATGGGCTCAAAGCCAACCTTAAAAACTCTGGCATAGACACTGAGAACTGGGAAGCCCTGGCCCTTGAGCACTCCAGCTGGAGTTCGGCTGTGACCAGCAGTGCTGCAGAATTTGAAGAGGCACGAATGGAGGGTGAAAGAGAGAAACATGCTAAGAGGAAGGCACATCAAGCCAACCCCAACCGGGACCGCCTTCCACCTGGAAACCAATGCCCACACTGTGGGAGAACATGCAGATTAAGAATAGGGCTCCACAGTCACCTACGGACCCACCGCCAGTACACTGATCTTGGAAGACAATCCTACTCAGACAACGAGGGATCACCTAAGTAAGTAAGTATACGAATACTAATAATAATATGTGGTCTCAAATAAGAGACTATTATGTTGCATGGGGTGAGGGGACTCACAATCCCGGAGCATGGCCATGGCTGCCATGAGAAATATCAAAAATCCAAAAATCTTGACACACGATGGACTTTTATTGAAGTGTAAGAGCAAAGATAAAGAGATACTTCCAACAGACACTTCTATCACAGATCTACATCCTCATCCATGAACCTAATAATCCTTGGCATTGTGTTGAATGCTGGTTCTCTCTTAGTAGGGGTGACCTGACTATTCCAAAGAGACAGCATCATGTAGTGGTTTGAGTTTTGGACTAGGATTCTGGAAGACCCGGTTTTAATCCTTGCTCAGCCATGAAAACCCACTGAGTTTTTCAATGTCTAGCTACCCCCGATTCATATTTCTCACATTTCATGTTCCTCTAATATGTGCCCAGAGCCCCCGGTGGCGCAGTGGGTTAAAACGCTGAGCTGCAGAACTTGTCGACCAAAAGGTCGCAGGTTCGAATTCAGGGAGCAATGTGAGCTCCCACTGTCAGCCCCAGTTTCTGCCAACCTAGCAGTTCAAAAACATACAAATTTGAGTAGATCAATAGGTACCAGTCCACTGGGATGGTAACAGCGCTCCATGCAGTCGTGCCTGCCAGATGACCTTGGAGGTGTCTATGGACAAAGCTGGCTCTTTGGCTTAGAAATAGAGATGAGCCCCAACCCCCAGAGTCGGACATCACTTGACTTAATGTCAAGGGAAAACCTTATCTTTTTTTATAATATGTGCTGTGCAGCTTCAGATTTTCCTTTCACATCAAAGCATGTCAACAGCTGAATGTCTTATCATAAGCACAGTTGACGCAAAATTTAGAAAGTCCTCCAAGCTAGGCTTGAAAGCTATTGCACAGTGCTGGTTTTAACCTACAAAACCTTTTACGGTTCCGGCCCAGTTTTCCTGTCCGAATGTATTCTCCCCTATAAACCATCAAGGGCGTTAAGATCTTCTGGAGAGGCCCTGCTCTCTGTCCCACCACTTTCACAGTCATGCCTGGTGGGGAATGTGGGACAGGGCCTTCTCTGTGGTGGCCCCCAGCTATGGAACTCTCTCCTGAATGAGGTTAGATTTGCCCCCCTCCCTCTTGACCTTCAGAAAGCAATTGAAATCCTGGCTGTGGAATCAGCCATTTGCAGAGTGATGGCTGAGTTCGGTAAAGACCAAAAATTATTGGACCACAATGTGCGGACTGAGATGGACGATGTTTTTAACTTGGTGAATGGTTTTTATATGTATTTTAACTTATTGTATTATGTTTGTTGGTGTAATAATTTATTTATTTCTCTGGCATTGAATTTTTGCTGTTAGCTGTTCTGAGTCCCTCCACGGAGGTAGAGAAGATCCAGGAAGTCATGCTACTGATGCTCTATTCTGCCTTGTTAGACCACACCTGGAATATTGTGTCCAATTCTGAGCACCACAGTTGAAGGGAGATGTTGACAAACTGGAATCTGTCCAGAGGAGGGCGACTAAATTTATCAAGGGTCTAGAGAACAAGCCCTATGAGGAGGGGCTTAAAGAGCTGGGCATGTTTAGCCTGAAGAAGAGAAGGCTGAGAGGAGACATGATAGCCATGTATAAATATGTGAAAGTAAGTCATAGGGAGGAGGGAGCAAACTTGTTTTCTGCTGCCCTGGAGAATAGGACGCGGAGGAATGGCTTCAAACAACAAGAAAGGAGATTCCATCTGTACATTAGGAAGAACTTACTGACTGTGAGAGCTGTTCAACAGTGGAACTCTCTGCCCCAGAGTGTGGTGGAGGCTCCTTCTTTGGAGGCTTTTAAATAGAGGCTGGATGGCCATCTGTCAGAGGTGCTTTGAATGAATTTTCCTGCTTCTTGGCAGAATGGGGTTGGGCTGGATGGCCCATGAGGTCGAATCATAGAATCATAGAATCCTAGAGTGGGAAGAGACCTCATGGGCCATCCAGTCCAACCCCTTTCTGCCAAGAAGCAGGAATATTGCACTCAAAGCACCCCCGACAGATGACCATCCAGCCTCTTTTAAAGGCTTCCAAAGAGGGAGCCTCCACCACACTCCAAGGCAGAGAGTTCCACTGCTGAACAGCTCTCACAGTCAGGAAGTTCTTCCTCATGTTCAGATGGAATCTCCTTCCAATTCTTCCAATTCTATGATTCTAAGAATGGGATTCTAAGGCCGTGACAGACTTTGTATTTCTAGGTGCAAAGATTACTGCAGATGCAGACTGTAGCCAGGAAATCAGAAGACGCTTACTTCTTGGGAGGAGAGCAATGTCCATCTTGATAAAATAGTGAAGAGTAGAGACATCACACTGGCAACAAAGATCCGCCTAGTCAAAGCAATGGTATTCCCCATAGTCACCTATGGATGTGAGAGCTGGACCATAGGGAAGGCTGAGCGAAGGAGATATATGCTTTTGAACTGTGGTGTTGGAGGAAAGTTCTGAGAGTGTTTTGGACCGCAAGAAGATCCAACCAGTCCATCCTCCAGGAAAAAAAGCCCGACTGCTCATTGGAGGGAAGGATACTAGAGACAAAGTTGAAGTACTTTGGCCACATTATGAGGAGACAGGAAAGCCTAGAGAAGACAATTATGCTGGGGAAAGTGGAAGGCAAAAGGAAGAGGGGCCGACCAAGGGCAAGATGGATGGATGGCATCCTTGAAGTGACTGGACTGACCTTGAAGGAGCTGGGGGTGGTGACGGCTGACAGGGAGCTCTGGCGTGGGCTGGTCCATGAGGTCACGAAGAGTCGGAGACGACTGAACGAATGAACAACAACAACAAATGGGATATAAACGTTCTAAATAAATAAATAAATAAATAAATAAATAAATTTAAAGCCATATAAAGCAACACACTTGCACAGACTCACAGCCTAAAAGAGATTAGTGCAATGAAGAAGGCAAACTAAACTATTATATATATATATTTCCACCCTCCATGATTTTTCCATCCATGCGTCACCATTTGTATTATGATGCACACCATTTGTTGAATATGAAAAGGGCACTGACCTTTCAAGGAGCCTTGGGTATTTTTAAACGGCTTATGTGCCACGTAGCTATTTGTTCTTCCTACCACCAGATGTTCAGAAACATTTCCTGCTAATGTCTTACAACTTCTGGGCAGGAAGCTGTGCTGTGGGGCGATAAGTCTGGTTCTCAGGAAGGCCTCTCGTTCTAAGGCCGTTTTGAACAATGGTAGGCTGGAGCCTCCACCCAAATGGCACGCAGAACGAAGACGTTGAGGCACACAATCCCAGTGTCCCAAAAGCACTGGGGAAGTCTCTGGCTCTGCCTGAAGGGAAACGAAGGCCGAGCTCACTCTCTTTCTATCCGCAGCCACAAGAAATTAGATTAGCGTAACCTCAACGGTCGCTTACTATGGTGAGACAACTCACTGCCTAATAATAGCTAACTCCATTATAAGAACATAAGAACTTAAGAAGTCACAGAGAGGGAGGAAGGCCAGTAGTGGGCTAGCAGTCCAGGGAGAGAGGGAGATCTGGATTTTGTAGGGTGCGAGATGTCATGATTGAAAAGGTCTTCGTCCTTTTGCAAAGAATTACTCTTGGCTTCCCATAACCTTTTCCTTCTTTCTTCAAAGCCTATAGTGTGAGGAGTAGAAACCAATTCAGACTTGGATGCCAAAGAGAGATTTTGAAACAGGATTGCAACCTTTGCTTGGGCCAACGGTTGTCTCTAAAAGTCTGCACCAGTCCTGGATTTCATGGTGATGGCAAAATAATACCTGGATGATATCACTTTGGAGTTCCAGCAAGAATCTGCACAAGAAGTTATTCACACACATAAGAAATCCATGCCATTAGAAAGTGAATGCATCAGTCTAAGGCAGGCTTGGGCAAACTTTGGCCCTCCAGGTGTTTTGGACTTCAACTCCCACAATTTATTTACTGTATATTCTGGCATATAAGACTACTTTTTAACCCAAGAAAATCTTCTCAAAAGTCAGGGGTTGTCTTATATGCGGGGTCATCTTATACGCGGGAGTTGTCTTATATGTTGGAATAAATGGTATTTAATTTACGACATTTATATGCCACCCTTCTCACTTCGAAGGGGACTCAGGGGGGCTTACAAGATATACACACACACATACAATATATTATATTATTAGCATAGTACAATATCAGTATTATATATTACTATATTGTACTTTACCATTATATTGTAATATTATTAGTAATATTACATGTAATGTTGTTGTTCATTCGTTCAGTTGTCTCCGACTCTTCGTGACCTCATGGACCAGCCTACGCCAGAGCTCCCTGTCGGCCGTTACCACCCCCAGCTCCCTCATATTATTATTATTATTATTATTTATATTATTTATATTATTATTATTATATCATATTATTATTATTATTTATATTATTTATATTATTATTATATCATATTATTAGTAGTATTATATTGTATTAATTATAATATTATAAATAGATGTATATACAATATATTCTATTCTATTCTATTAGCATAGCACAGGAGACAAGATGGAATTGTCTTCTGGCCCCTCTCTCTTCCTACCGTCTGTTAGGAATCATGGAAGTTGAAGTCCAAAACACCTGGAGGACCAAAGTTTGCCCAAGCCTGGTCTAAGGGCTTATTAATCTTGCTTTCTCCTTGCTTTCTCCTGGATTTCTACAAGTCGAAGCTGTCTAATCTGTCTTTGAATCCCCACAGGGAGAAAGAGAAGATAAAAATAAAGGTAGTTATTATTATTATTATTGTTGTTGTTGTTGTTATTATTATTATTATTTGAAACACAACAATATTAGTACACAGCAAACAAAGGGCACTCTGCTGGCTGTTGTACTGGATCACACCTCGGACACTTCCCAAATGCCTAGGACTGTGTGATGTATCGGCGAATAATGCATGCAGATCCCAGTAGGGTGGCCTTTTGCAGCTGACAGATGGTAATTTTGTTAGCGCCAATTGTGTTTAAGTGCAGGCCAAGGTCTTTAGGCACTGCACCCAGTGTGCTGATCACCTCTGGGACCATCTTTGCAGTTCGATCTTTTAAATCCTCGTATCGTGTCAGCTTTTCCAGCTCTTTCTCCTCAATCCTGCTGTCGCCTGAGATTGCAACATTGATGATACATACTTTGTTTTTAACACGATTGTGAGGTCAGGAGTATTTAAATATGTATGTATGTATGTATGTATGTATGTATGTATGTATGTATGTGTAGATAGATAGATAAGGGCCTAAGGCTGTTAGGAATTATAAAATCATAGAGTTGGAAGAGGCCTCACGGGCCATCCAATCCAACCCCCTGCTAAGAAGCAGGAAATTTGCATTCAAAGCACTCCCAGCAGATGGCCGTCCAGCTTCTGTTTAAGAGCTTCCAAAGAAGGAGCCTCTACCACACCCTGGGGCAGAGAGTTCCACTGCTGAACAGCTCTCACAGTCATGAAGTTCTTCCTCGTGTTCAGATGGAATCTCCTTTCTTGTAGTTTGAAGCCATTGTTCTGCGTCCTAGTCTCCAGGGCAGCAGAAAACAACCTTGCTCCCTCCTCCCTATGACTTCCTCTCACATATTTATACATGGCCCTCATCATGTCTCCTCTCAGCCTTCTCTTCTTCAGGCTTAACATGCCCAGCTCTTTAAGCCACTCCCCATAGAGCTTGTTCTCCAGTCCCTTGATGCTTTTAGTCGCCCTCCTCTGGACACATTCCAGCTTGTCAATATCTCTCTTGAATTGTGGTGCCCAGAATTGGACACAATATTCCAGGTGTGGTCTAACCAAGGCGGAATAGAGGGGTAGCATGACTTTCCCGGATCATGACACTAGACTCCTATGGATGCAGGCCAAAATCCCATTTGCTCTTTTTGCCGCTGCATCACATTGTTGGCTCACTTTGTGGGAGTTGGACTCCAAAACACCTGGGGAGCCAAAGTTTGCCCATGCCTCCCCTAGACCCTGCTGACAAATAGACTACAACTGGCTCTCCACATTTGCGGGTTTGACTTTTGCGGATTTATTGGTGGAATTGATCAATATGCTGCCTCTAAAAATCTCTAGGTCCTCCAGTGTGATTCTATGGCCAACCTCTCCCAGAAATCTGCTGAAGGACCTACGGACTCCTAAAGAGAACACTTCTCTAAGCATTCATCAATCCTTCTGATGTCCCACGGACATGAGACTCTTTAGATGCATCATGTGTATTCACAGCTGCAGTCACAAAGAGCCTGAGCACACAATTTCCAAAAGAGGAAGCACAACTGAAGAAAGTGTTTGTAAATAAAAGCTGAGACTGGGCTCTGCTGCACTAAGCTCAGCAGCCTGGGAAGAGAAGCTTCCCCCCCTCGCCCAACATTGTTCCCAGCTCCTTTTTATTTATTTGTTCCCTCAGGAACTGACGGAAAGCAGCTTCCAGTTTACTGGCTGGGTTTCAAGTTAAATATTGAACATCCTCCTGCAGCTTGAGGCTGCAGTGACAGATCACGACGTACAGAGCAAGACAGCAAAAGCCATCAGCTTCCAAAGTGTCCCCTTTGGGGATCCGTCACCGGCCGTGCGCGACAGACCCCAGGGGAGACCTCCGCCTACTCTTTGCAACCTCAATGCGGTGGAAATGCCCAGCCTTGGAAAAGAAGCCCACAGAGCAAGGGGTTGGGCAGCAGCAAGCGCTCAGGTTGGCACACAACAGGCTTTACACCCAACCAGCCTGCGTTAGCTCCACATTCGGTCTGTGCTCAATGGAGAGCTGCAACTGAGTCTGGTTTCTTGCATAAAATGACAGTTGTCCCTCCACGTTTGAAGTTTTGACCTTTACAGATTTGATTATTCATGGATATGATTGTAAATGTTCTCTTTCGGAATCTCTAGGTTCTCCACTGTGACTGTATGGTCAACTTCCTCCAATCACGCTGGGAGACCTAGAGACATCATAGACTCATGTTTTGTTGTTGTTGTTGTTGTTGTTGTTATTATTATTATTATTATTATTAACTTTATTTGTACCCCGCTAGCATCTCCCGAAGGACTCGATGCGGCTTACAAAGGCCAAGGCCTCAAAACACAGCATAACAATACAACACCTAAAGCAAATTAAAAATAGTTAAAGCAATATTAAACAACAAGCAATAAACAATACATCAAGACACTATTAAACTGGGCCAGGCCAGAGTAATGGGTACAAGGTTAAAAGTGCTGATGTGACAGGTGATATGTAAGGATTATAGGGTAAGTGCAGTGTGCAGTGTGCAGCAATCCTAGTTCTACTAAAGTGCTTCTGGGACTTGTAATTGGAGATTCCTATTCTGGAAAGGCACATCGGAACAGCCAGGTCTTCAAGTTCTTTCTAAAGACTGCCAATGTAGGGGCCTGTCTAAGATCTTTGGGGAGGGTGTTCCAGAGTCGGGGGGCCACCCCAAAAAAGGCCCTGTCTCATGTCCCCACCAAACGTGCCTGTGATGCAGGTGGAATCACGAGCAGGGCTTCTCTGGATGAACGAAGTGAACGCGTGGGTTCATAAATGGAGATGCAGTCACGCAGGTAGGGTGGTCCCAAACCGTTAAGGACTTTGTAGGTAAGCACCTGCACCTTAAATAGGGCTCGGAAGATAAAAGGCAGCCAGTGGAGCTCCTTGAATAGGAGGGTTGACTGGTGGGTTGACTCTCTGTAAGGAGCACCAGTTACCATCCTGGCCGCTGCCCATTGGACCAGTTGGAATTTCCGAGCCGTTTTCAAGGGCAGCCCCACGTAGATCGCATTACAGTAGTCCAATCTAGAGGTGACCAAGGCATGGACCACCCCGGCCAGATCAGCCTTCACGAGGTATGGTCACAGTTGGCGCACGAGTCTCAGTTGTGCGAAAGCCCTCCCGGATACCGCCGACGCCTGAGCCTCAAGTGTAAGCGATGAATCCAAGAGGACTCCCAAGCTGCGGACCTGTGGTTTCAGGGGGAGTGTAACCCCGTCCAACACAGGTTGCCACCCTATACCGATCCGGTTTGCGATCGACCAGGAGAACCTCTGTCTTGTCGGGATTGATCTTCAGCTTGTTCTTCCTCATCCAGATAGACACAGCGGCCAGGCACTCGTCCAGCACCCGAGAGGCCTCCTTGGAATTAGATGGAAAGGAGTAGTAGAGTTGTGTGTCATCTGCGTAGAGATGGCACCTAACTCCAAAACTCCGGATGACCTCTCCCAGCGGTTTCATGTAGATGTTAAAAAGCATGGGAGACAGAATAGAGCCTTGCGGGACCCCACAGGTCAAAGGCCAGGGGTCCGAGCAGGCATCTCCCAGCTTCACCATCTGGGTTCGTCCCTCCATTTGGGAGTTGTAGTTGCTGGGATTTATAGCTAACCTACAATCAAAGCCCCCAGTGGTGCAGTGGGTTAAAGCACTGAGCTGCTGAGCTTGTTGATCGAAAGGTCACAGGTTCAATTCCGGGGAGTGGCGTGAGTTTCCACTGTCAGCCCTAGCTTCTGCCAACCTAGCAGTTCGAAAACATGCAAATGTGAGTAGATCAATAGGTACCGCTCCGGCGGGAAGGTAACAGTGCTCCATGCAGTCATGCCGGCCACATGACCTTGGAGGTGTCTACGGACAACACTAGCTCTTCGGCTTAGAAATGGAGATGAGCACCACACCCCAGAGTCAGACATGACTGGACTTAATGTCAGGGGACTACCTTTACCTTTACTACAATCAAAGAGCATTCTGAACCCTACCAAGGATAAAATTGGCCAAAATTCCCATACAGAACCCCCACGACCAACAGAAAGTACTGTGTTTTCTGGTGGTCTTTGGCGACCCCTCTGACACCCCTTGGCAACCCACCCAGGGGTCCCGACCCCCAGGTTGAGAAACACTGGTCTATGAGAACGGCAAGAAAAGAGACTGGAAGAAAGGAACCGGCCTACAGATTCTTGCTGCCTACCTCCTTGCCCTCCAAACCTTGCATGCTTCAAGTGAAAGAAATCCAGCTGGGGCTTATGGAAGGATATAATCTTCAGGCGCAAGCCTTGTTTCCCCCAACGTGATGGAAGATCTCTCTTTCTAACATCCCCGCTGCTCTTCCCGACTATGGGAAGAAAATGATTAAATGATTTGTACTTCCTTTGGGGACCTAATAATTTAATACAGCACATCGCTACATATAGCTAGACATAGAAAGATAGCCCACACTGCTCTTTGCTCCGTGATGGCTTTTCCACCTGTCAGATCTGGTCTATTTTATCATGGCATTAATACAGCTCCTTGCGACTTCTAACCAGACGGAGCATCACATTGAACTAGTAGGTGATGAGGCAAGCCATGTTCCATAACAGCTGTCAAACGACGACTTGCATTCTACTTTTCTTGGGATTTTTTTCCCCCAGTGGGGCACAGGAAGAAGAGAACGGGAAGCTGCTATTTGAGGTCCTGAATTATGCAAAGCCATCCTCCAGAGGAGGCTCTGTGCTGAGTCCCAAGGTATGCCATCTGGGTATGCCCCTTCACTCTTAAACAAACAAGCCAGACCAATTTCAGGTAGATGGATGGATGTATAGTGTCGGAATATTTTACGGGGAAAACCCAAACAAATCAGTTTATGCAGATTTTCTTCCAATTACCTCCACCTAATGTTTTTCCATTGACCTCCACCATTCATTTCCATTCTTACACTGACCTCCACCTAATGTTTTCCCCCCATAAAAAAGGCCCTGGCCCAGTTTACCTGTCTGAACGCATCTCCCTTTACGACCCACTGAGGAAACTAAGATCTTCTGGGGAGGCCCTGCTCTCGGTCCCACCACCATTACAGGCACGTTTGGTGGGGACGAGAGACAGGGCCTTCTCAGTGATTGCCCCCCGGATATGGAACTCCCTTCTTAACAATATTATATCAGCCCCTTCCCTCCTGTCCTTCAGAAGGATGGTGAAAACCTGGCTGTGGGACTTATTTATTTATTTATTTACAGTATTTATATACCGCTTTTCTCACCCCTAAGGGGACTCAAAGCGGTTTACACATAGATAATGGCAAAAATTCAATGCCTTACAACTACAATAGTAAGACCACACTTTAAACATAAAATCACTTGCACTTGCACATCGCAAGTGCTGAACCTGACTCAGCACATAGAAGATGGCTTTGAAAGGCAGCAGATCACAGGAGCTGTCTTCATAGACCTGTCAGCAGCTTATGATACTGTGAACCACTGCCTCCTCCTGAGAAAAATGTATAATATCACAAAGGACTACCACCTCACCCGCCTCATAGGAAACCTGCTACAAAACAGGAGCTTTTTTGTTGAGTTCCAGGGCCAGAGAAGCAGATGGCGGAAACAGAAGAACGGCCTGCCTCAGGGGAGCGTGCTTGCTCCATCCATGTTCAGCATTTACACAAATGACCAGCCACTGCCAGAGGGACAGAGAGCTTCACCTATGCTGATGATCGTGCCATTACTGCCCAAGCAGGAAGCTTTGAGATAGTTGAACAGAAGCTCTCTAAAGCTCTAGGTGCCCTTACTGCCTATTACAGGGAAAACCAGCTGATCCCTAATCCATCTAAAACACAGACATATGCTTTTCATCTCAAGAACAGACAAGCATCCCGAGTTCTGAGGATGACCTGGGAAGGAATCCCACTGGAGCATTGCAGCAAACCCAAATACCTGGGAGTCGCTCTGGACCATGCTCTGACCTACAAGAAGCACTGCCTAAACATATGAAAGCTGACTGGCACAACCTGGGGATCACAACCAGATGCAGTGAAGACATCTGCCCTTGCGCTATGCTACTTTGCTGTTGAGTATGCATGCCCAGTGTGGAACACATCTCATCACACTAAAACAGTGGATGTGGCTCTTAATGAGACATCCCGCATTATCACGGGGTGTCTGCGCCCTACACCACTGGAGAAATTACACTGCTTAGCCGGTATTGCACCACCTGACATCCGCCGGGAAGTAGCAGCCAATAGTGAAAGGACCAAGGCAGAGACATCTCCAGCTCATCCCTTGTTTGGGTATCAGCCAGCACGTCAACGACTTAAATCAAGAAATAGTTTTCTAAGACCTACAGAGACACTTGCTGGAACACCTCAGCAAGCGAGAGTCCAAAAGTGGCAGGCTCAAACCCAGAGCCTCAATCAATGGCTGATACCAAATGAGAGACTCCCCCCTGGGCACAGAAGACTGGGCGACTTGGAAGGCGTTGAACAGACTGCACTCTGGCACCATGAGATGCAGAGCCAACCTCAAGAAATGGGGCTACAAAGTGGAATCCTCGACATGCGAGTGCAGAGAAGAGCAAACCACTGACCACCTGCTGCAATGCAACCTGAGCCCTGCCACATGCACAATGGAGGACTGCCTTGCAGCAACACCGGAAGCACTCCAAGTGGCCAGCTACTGGTCAAAGGACATTTAATCAACCGCCAAGCTTGCAAACTCTGTGTTGTCTGTTTGTTAAAAAATTGTTAAATATGTAATACAATTTTCTGGTTTATACATACACAATAAATAAATAAATAAATAAACAAACATAAATCATTTTGAAAACAGTACATCATCAAATATCAAAACAGTTATTAAAACCATAAAACAATCTCATCAGTTGAGTTGCCGTTCCAGTCCTTGCCCCACTAAAAGCTGCATACATCTATTGTCCAAAGGCCTTGTTGAATTGGATCACACGTCGGACACTTCCCAAGTGTCTAGGACTATGTGATGTATTATTATTATTATTATTATTATTATTATTATTATTATTATTAATAATAATAATAATAATAATAATAATAGAAACACAACAAGATGAGTCCACAGCAGACACTCTGCCGGCTGTTGAATTGGATCACACGTCGGACACTTCCCAAGTGTCTAGGACTGTGTGATGTATTATTATTATTATTATTATTAGAAACACAACAAGATGAGTCCACAGCAGACACTCTGCTGGTTGTTGAATTGAATCACACGTCGGACACTTCCCAAATGACTAGGACTGTGTGATGTAATGGCGAATAATGCGTGCAGATCCCAGTAAGGTGGCCTTCTGCAGCTGGCAGATGGTAATTTTGTCAGCGCCGATTGTGTTTAAGTCCAGGCCAAGGTCTTTAGGCACTGCACCCAGTGTGCCGATCACCACTGAGACCACCTTTACTGGCTTGTCCCAGAGTCTTTGCAGTTCGATCTTTAAATCCTCATTATTGTTGTTGTTGTTATTATTATTATTATTATTATTATTATTATTATTATTATTAGCTGTCCCCTGCCACATGTTGCTGTGGCCGACATGGGGTTTCTGCGTGGGAGGTTTGGCCCATTTCTATCATTGGTGGGGTTCAGAATGCTCTGTGATTGTAGATGAACTATAAATCCCAGCAACTACAACTCCCAAATGTCAAGATTCTATTTCCCCCAAACTCCACCAGTGTTCACATTAGAGCATATTGAGTATTCGTGTAGAGATGTAGGTGAACTACAACTCCAAAACTTCAAGCCCCAATTGCACTTTGCTAGAAACTCAGGATTATCTGCACATTGCACCTACCTCCATATACCTCTACATATTACCTGTCAAGTTCAGCATTTTAGTTTTTGTCCATTACATATGGCCCGACCCTTGGTTTTAATTATGTTACGGTGTCATTGTTTTACTGTTTATTGTTTTGCTTGATGTTTATTATTTGCTTTTGAGTTTATTGTGTATTGTATGTTGTTGATTGTTGGCGGCCTTGGCCTTTGTAAGCTGCATTGAGTCCTGCGGGAGATTTTGCGGGGTATAAAGTTAATAATAGTAATAATAATAATAATAATAATAATAAAACCAAAGGACACTGCCCACCAAACCCTTCCAGTATATTTTGTTGGTCGTGGGAGTTCTGTGTGCCAAGTTTGGTTCAATTCCATCGCTGGTGGGGTTCAGAATGCTCTCTCAAATGACAAAATCAATTTTTTTAGTGAAGGACATACATTGGGTTGTTAGGTGTCTTGTGTCCAAATTTGGTGTCAATTCGTCCAGGGGTTTTTGAGCTCTGTTAATCCCACAAACGAACATTACATTTTTATTTATATAGATTATTATTATTCCACAGATATATAAACCTCACTTGCCTAGTTTCCAACAGACCTCACAACCTCTGAGGATGCCTGCCAGAGATGTGGACGAAACATCAGAAGAGAATGCTTCTGGAACAAGGCCATACAGCCCAAAATACTCATAGCAACACATTGTGAGATTCTTTTGCCTCTCACCTCACCCCTCCAAAAAAAACAACAACAAAAAACCAGCAGGAAGCAACTCTTTAAAAACTGGCACAGAGGAATATGGCAGCCTCCAACGCCCAGCCTGGAAATTCTCTTTGAACATAGACACTACTATGAGCTGGCCTAGATAATGCAGCACTTCGCACATGATTTATTGATTTTGCAACTCATCATGGGATGATAGGCCATCAGTGAAAGTTATTAAAAATGCCCTACTTAGTTGCCTCTCGACAGAAGTTAATGCAAAGGGATGGTCTAGTCCCAGGTGATGTGGAGCAAAGAGGCTGCCACTCTCTCTCTCTTGCCTTGCTTTTCCAACCCAAAGAATGGACCAGAAAAGGTCAGAACATTTGTGAAGCAAGAGAATCCTGATAGGGATTGTGAAATCCAGCCTGCATTTACTCCCCTGCTTTTAATAAAATGCCTTTGCAAGGTAACCCAAGGTGCCAAGAAATACTGGATTCTACGGCCACTATATATTATGCAACTCTGAATATATTTTATTAACTTGCATAATTCATTTTGTTTCTGCTCCACATGGGGAGGGATAATGTACTAAAGCAGTTAAGCCTACTTTTCTTAACTCTGGATTTTTTACACTTCATTTGGCTTTAGAGGTTTCCCCATATTTTCCTCCTCCATAGGAATTCTAGTTGTAGGCCAGGCTTTGAATCTGCAAGGCCATTAAATGCTAATCAAGCTGGCCAATTGTATCAATAATAATAATAATAATAATAATAATAATAATAATACTTTATTTATATACTGCTCCATCTCCCCGAGGGGACTCAGAGCAGTTCCCAGGTAACATCACAAAACATACAATGTTGTAGTAGAGTCTGTTGGCAACGCTGCCACCAGTAGTAAGGGTGTCAGAAGTGGGAAGAGGGGTGCTCAAGAGTTACATGAGGATCAACAGAGGAAGTTGAGTTCCAGGGCCAGAGAAGCAGATGGCGGAAACAGAAGAACAGCCTGCCTGAGGAGAGCATGCTCGCTCCATCCATGTTCAACATCTACACAAATGACCAGCCACTGCCAGAAGGGACAGAGAGTTTCATCTATGCTGATGATCGTGCCATCACCACTCAAGCAGGGAGCTTTGAGATGGTTGAACAGAAGCTCTCCGAAGCTCTAGGTGCTCTTACTGCCTATTACAGGGAAAACCAGCTGATCCCAACCCATCTAAAACACAGACATGTGCCTTTCATCTCAAGAACAGAGAAGCATCCCGAGCTCTGAGGATCACCTGGGAAGGAATCCCACTGGAGTATTGCAGCGCACCCAAATACCTGGGAGTCACTCTGGACCGTTCTCTGACCTACAAGAAGCACTGCCTGAACATCAAACAAAAAGTGGGTGCTAGAAACAATATCATACGAAAGCTGACTGGCACAACCTGGGGATCACAACCAGATACAGTGAAGACATCTGCCCTTGCGCTATGCTACTCTGCTGCCCAGTGTGGAACACATCTCACCACACTAAAACAGTGGATGTGGCTCTTAATGAGACATGCCACATTATCACAGGGTGTCTGCGCCCTACACCACTGGAGAAATTACACTGCTTAGCTGGTATTGCACCACCTGACATCCGCCGGGAAGTTGCAGCTAATAGTGAAAGGACCAAGGCAGAGACATCTCCAGCTCATCCCTTGTTTGGGTATCAGCCAGCACGTCAACGACTTAAATCAAGAAATAGTTTTCTTAGATCTACAGAGACACTCGCTGGAACACCTCAGCAAGCGAGAGTTCAAAAGTGGCAGGCTCAAACCCAGCACCTCAATCCGTGGGTGATACCAGATGAGAGACTCCCCCCTGGGCACACAGAAGACTGGGCGACTTGGAAGGCGCTGAACAGACTGCGCTCTGGCACCACGAGATGCAGAGCCAATCTTAAGAAATGGGGCTACAAAGTGGAATCCTCGACATGCGAGTGTGGAGAAGAGCAAATCACTGACCACCTGCTGCAATGTAACCTGAGCCCTGCCACATGCACAATGGAGGACCTTCTTGCGGCAACACCAGAGGCACTCCAAGTGGCCAGATACTGGTCAAAGGACATTTAATCAACTACCAAGTTTGCAAAATTTGTGGTTTTTTATCTGTTTGTTTGTTTTGTTCTGTTAGAAATGTAATACAATGTTCTGGTTGTGGATGACACGATAAATAAATAAACAGAGGAAGAGGATCCGGGAGATACTTATGTCACCCACTGATGAAGATTCCTTCGAAGGGTTTTCTGAGAGTGAAATGAGTGAGGAGGAGGAAGGAGATACAGTGGATGTGAATAGGGGAACTAAGAGGGTTACTCAGGAGCAGGAGTCGGATGTGGAGCGATAGAGGAAGAAGATTCGGGATATACTTACTGCTCCCACAGAAGAAGAGGATTTCATAGTTTTTTCTGGAAATGATGGGTGTGGGAGTGATGGGGATGAGGATGAATCACTGGATTGGTCTAAGGTGCAAGAGGTTTGTGAGGTGTGTACTCAACCAATGTCTAGTGACATGTTTGCAGGGTTTTCTGGTGGAGGGGATTGGCAGTTGGGTGATACTATGGAATCTTGGGGAGATCTAAGTCTTGACAAGAGGTGGAAGAGTTGGAGGGATGGGCTTTGGTGTTCAGCTGTAGAAGCTAAACCAGCTGAAAGTGATGATGATGGGGTGGACGGCAGCTCATCATCGGATGATGAGTTGTAAGATAAAAGTAGGCACTGGAGTGACAGAACTTTGCAGTAGGCAAAGTGTTGGTTTCGTGCCTTGGGTCTTGTCGCTGCCTCTTTCGTGTTGGACTTGGGTCCTGGATCTGTTTATCTTCATGTGACAACACGGCTTGGATTCTCGTAAGTGCGGATTTCCCCTTTCCTTGACTTCGGATTGCTTTTGACGACGACGCTGCCTCGTGGACTTTGGAACCTTGCAACTTTGGACTTGGCTTTCTTCAACTTCGGACTTCATTTAGACGACGGCTCTTCTTCACGGCTCTTTGTTTACTTGTCTTCCATTTGCTGTGTGATTTTGCGGGATTTTGGAAGTACTCCAGTTTAATCCGGATTTTTTGCCTGGACAATCCGGATTATCGCTTTAGTTTACTTTTCAAGTTAATAATCGCTGCTACTTCTGAGTTATGACCAGAGGCATTGAAGCAAGTGTCTGTGAGTCTCTTTTACTTTGTATTAATAAACTATTATTTTGGACACATTCCTGAGTCTGGCTCTTTAAGGTTCCAACATACAAAGTAAAAACAACATAACCATAAGATTAATAAAACAAAATATAAGCATAAAAATTGTCGCCATAACACACATGTATTAAAAGTAATCCTGCCTGTTCAAGGCAATTTAAAAATTTAAAAGGCCGGGCCAAGATTTGTGCAAGCCCAAAAATTCTAGGGGGCCTGGGAATTAAGTGCAATACTATGGCAGGCAACAATAATATTAGGTACGGGACTGTGGCTGTTCATTCCAGGGCCGATTAGAGGAAGTGATCTGGATAACTGGTAGGAAGAATAAGGCCATATTCGACAATGTGTAGGGCTGAGTTAGAACTGGTCATTTTCAAAGGCTTGTTGAAACCACCAGGTCTTCAAGCTCTTACAAAAGGAGGGGAGGGATGGAACCTGTCTTATTTCCCTTGGAAGAGCATTCCAGAGATGAGGGACCACCACTGAGAAGGTCCTCTCTCTTGTCCCCACCAACCACGCTCAAACAGACAACCTCAAACAACCTCAAACAGACAAGAGTTCTTTCTCCCACCCTGGACATTATTACACAGATATATAAACCCCATTTTCCTAATTTCCAACAGACCTCACAACCTCTGAGGATGCCTGCCATAGATGTAGTAGAAACATCAGGAGAGAATGCTTCTGGAACACGGCCATACAACCCGGAAAAATCACAGAAACCCAGTGATTCCAGCCAGGAAAGCCATCGACAACACATTCTAGTTGTAGTCCAAACAAGGAACTATTCTAAGCTCTGTTAAAACACATGTAGTCTGGTAAAACAAAAATGTGGTGCTCCACAAATTTTGTTATTTTCCTCTATATAGCTGTTCTGAACTCCGTAGTGCAAGACCTGAAAGAGGCCATTATAGCTAGAACAGCTGCCATCTTCTATTCTGACTTTTCCATGACACTAGTTTTTGTTTATGTGGATGGCAGCCCATTCCCAAGAATTAATGCATCCCTTCGAAAAGAATATTTAATATTATCTATTGTAGAATGTAATTCAATGTGATTAATTGCGTCGCATGCTGTTTGCAGCATGGATAAAAAAGCATCCGGAACATAATGGGATTTGCTGGGCTAATTCAAAAGGTAATTCAGGAAAAAGTGTAGATAAGAGTACAAATAAATTCTCTAAATCTACTGAGCATTTTTCTTTCTTCGGCTAGATAGGAAACAAAACTTTTCCTAGGTTGCTGTGAGTTTTCTGAGCTGTATAGCCATGTTCCAGAAGCATTCTCTCAAACAAATGCATAAAAATTCGTAAAGTTAAAAACATCTAAACATTAAAAACCAATAATTAAAACCACACAATCCAAAATCATAGTCCAGGAGTCATTCTGGTCACAATTGCACTTGTTCCATATCACTTATTGCACTGAGTTTATTGTCCAAAGGTTTGGTCCCACAGCCACCTTTTTAATTTCTTCCTAAAGGTTTGGAGGGATGGAGCTGATCTGATTTCGCTGAGGAGGGAGTTCTACAGCTGAGGGGACACCACTGAGAAGGCCCTGTCTCCCGTTCCCACCAACTGTACTTGTGACGCAGGTGGGACCAAGGGTCTATCCTAAAGATCTTAACCTCTGATGGGGCAGAACCATTTAGGGCAGCATTTCTCAACCTGGGGGTCAGGACCCCTAGGAGTGTTGTGAGGGGCTTGTCAGAGGGGTTGCAAAGACCATCAGAAAACACATATTTTCTGTTGGCCATGGGGGTTTTGTATGAGAAGTTTGGCCCAATTCTATCATTGGTGGGGTTCAGAATGCTCTTTGATTGTTCGGGAACTATAAATCCCAGCAACTACAATTCCCAAATGTTAAGGTCTATTTCATCCAAACTCTACCAGTGTTCACATTTGGGCATACTGAGTATTCCTGTCAAGTTTGATCTAGATCAAGCATTGTTGGATCTAGATGTAGGTGAACTACAACTCCCAAACTCAAAGTCAATGCCCACCAAACCCTTCCAGTATTTCTGTTGGTCATGGGAGTTCTCTGTGCCAAGTTTGGTTCAATTCCATCAGTGGTGGAATTCAGAATGCTCTTTGATTGTAGGTTAATTATAAATCCCAGCAATTACAACTCCCAAATGACAAAATCAATTTTTTGAATGATGGTCACTCCTTAGGTTACTTGGTGTCTTGTGGCCAAATTTGGCAGCAATTTGTCCAGCAGATTCTGAGATATAGAATCATAGAATCAAAGAGTTGGAAGAGACCTCATGGGCCATCCAGTCCAACCACCTGCCAAGAAGCAGGAATACTGCATTCAAATCAACCCTGACAGATGGCCATCCAGCCTCTGTTTAAAAGCTTCCAAAGAAGGAGCCTCCACCACAATCAAAACGAACAGAATATCTATATAAATAAAAATGTAATGTTCATTTGTGGGACTAACATAATTCAAAAACCACTGGACGAATTGACACCAAATTTGGACACAAGACACCTAACAACCGAATGTATGTCCTTCACTCGAAAAAATTGATTTTGTCATTTGGGAGTTGTAGTTGCTGGGATTTATAGTTCACCTACAATCAAAGAGCATTCTGAACCCCACCAACGATGGAATTGAACCAAACTTGGCACACAGAACTCCCATGGCCAACAGAAAACACTAGAAGGGTTTGGTGGGCAGTGTCCTTGAGTTTGGGAGTTGTAGTTCACCTACATCCAGAGAGCACTGTGGACTCAAACAATGATGGATCTGGATCAAACATGGCACAAATATTCCATATGCCGAAATATGAACACAGATGGAGTTTGGGGGAAATAGACCTTGACATTTGGGAGTTGTAGTTACTGGGATTTGCAGTTCACCTACAATCAGAGCATTCTGAATCCCACAAACGACAGAATTGAGACAAATTTCCCACACAGAACCTCCATGACCAACAGAAAATACTTAAGGCCATCCAGTCCAACTTCCTTCATCAGGGCAAGAAAACGTAATCAAAGTTCTCCCAGCCATAGATATAGATAGATAGATAGATAGATAGATAGATAGATAGATATGATTCACACATACACAGAGATATAGTATCATAGATTTGAAAGGGACCCTTAAAGAAGGACAATGATACCTTGGATGTTCCAGGGTGGGCAAACCCGACACTCTCCACATTAACACTGACAAAGAAATAAATACTGTTTACCCACAAGTATAAAGGCATTACATATATTAGAAACCAACACTTTCTCATTACTTTATTTTCCAGATCAACAAACTGGGCCACAGCAACGCGTGGCAGGGGACAGCTAGTCTATATAAATAAAAATGTAATGTTCGTTTGTGGGATTAACATAACTCCAAAACCACTGGATGAATTGACACCAAATTTGGACACAATACACCTATCAGGCCAATGAGTGACCATCACTCATAAAAACACTGAAAAACACAACAAAAGAGACTTGAAAGCCAAAAAACCCCACATTACAACGCATGCGCAAAACCACACACATATATGCAAACACACATGCAAATACACGCTCTTGTTCAGTGGTCCACGCTCTTGTTACATCCCGAATAGACTACTGCAACGCACTCTACGTGGAGTTGCCCTTGAAGACTGTTCAGAAACTTCAATTGGTCCAGCAAGCGGCAGCCAGACTACTCACCGGAGCGTCATACAGGGAGCACACCACCTCTCTGCTGTGTCAGCTCCACTGGCTGCCGGTTCAGTTCCGAGCACAATTCAAGGTGCTGGTTTTGACCTACAAAACCCTGTATGGTTCCGGTCCAGTGTATCTGTCCGAACGTATCTCCTTCTACGTCCCACCCCGGAGTCTGAGATCATCTGGAGAGGCCCTGCTCTCGACCCCACCGCTATCACAAGTGAGGTTGGTGGGGACGAGGAGCAGGGCCTTCTCGGTGGTGGCCCCTCACCTGTGAACTCACTCCCGGGAGAAATTAGGGCATCAACATCCCTCCTCTCCTTCAGGAGGAAAGTAAAGACGTGGTTGTGGGACCAGGCCTTTGGGCAATCTGACAACTAGATAAGGACAATCAAACGACTAGGACTGACAGGACTGACAATGTGGAATTGGAATTTGGACTACGATATAGCGAATGCTGACCGTCTATGAGGAGTAATTGGGTTTGTATTGTTTTATTGGTTTTATTGGTTTTAGGCTTGTAATGCAGGAATTGTTGTTTAACTGTTCAACTGTTTAACTGTTTAATTGATGTTATTTTGTTTCACTACTGTTATGTGATGCTGGCATCGAATTGTGCCTTTGTAAGCCTCCCTGAGTCCCCTTCGGGGTGAGAAGGGCAGGGTAGAAGAAACCGAAATAAATAAATACACAGACTTGGCCACAGCAACGTGTGGCAGGGGGCGGCTAGTTTTTATATAGATTGTACTAATAATTCTCCACTAGAACGCTCTAGAACACTTCCCTGTAAGACAGCACCAGAGCTTGCTTGCATGCTAGTCGCTTCTGTGGCAAGAGAATCAGCCGTCTACGAAGACGTTGCCCAGGGGACACCCGGATGTCTTGCAATCCTGCAAGGAGGCTTCTCTCATGTCCCCCTACATGTGCCTACTACAGGGAAAACCAGCTGATCCCTAACCCATCTAAAACACAGACATGTGCCTTTCATCTCAAGAACAGACAAGCATCCCGAGCTCTGAAGATCACCTGGGAAGGAATCCCACTGGAGCATTGCAGAGCACCCAAATACCTGGGAGTCACTCTGGACCGTGCTCTTACCTACAAGAAGCACTGCCTGAACATCAAGCAATAAGTGGGTGCCAGAAACAATATCATACGAAAGCTGACTGGCACAACCTGGGGATCACAACCAGATACAGTGAAGACATCTGCCCTTGCGCTGTGCTACTCTGCTGCTGAGTATGCATGTCCAGTGTGGAACACATCTCACCATACTAAAACAGTGGATGTGGCTCTTAATGAGACATGCCGCATTATCACAGGGTGTCTGCGCCCTACACCACTGGAGAAATTACACTGCTTAGCCGGTATTGCACCACCTGACATCCTCCGGGAAGTAGCAGCCAATAGTGAAAGGACCAAGGCAGAGACATCTCCAGCTCATCCCCTGTTTGGGTATCAGCCAGCACGTCAACGACTTAAATCAAGACATAGTTTTCTAAGATCTACAGAGACACTCGCTGGAACATCTCAGCAAGCGAGAGTCCAAAAGTGGCAGGCTCAAACCCAGAACCTCAACCAATGGCTGATACCAAATGAGAGACTCCCCCTGGGCACACAGAAGACTGGGCGACTTGGAAGGCACTGAACAGACTGCGCTCTGGCACCACGAGATGCAGAGCCAACCTTAAGAAATGGGACAAAGTGGAATCCACGACATGCGAGTGTGGAGAAGAGCAAACCACTGACCACCTGCTGCAATGCACCCTGAGCCCTGCCACATGCACAATGGAGGACCTTCTTGTAGCAACACCAGAAGCACTTCAAGTGGCCAGATACTAGTCAATGGACATTTAACCAACTACCAAACTCACAAGTTGTGTATTTTTCTGTTTGTTTGCTTTGTTCTGTTAGAAATGTAATATAATGGACTGGTTGATCTGACACGACAAATAAATAAAAGCACCAGAGCTCTTTAGCAGAGATTTTTTGAAAAACTAACCAAATTCCAAACCCCAGCATTTCTTAGGACATGACAGTTAAAGTGGGATCACACTGATCTGTATCCCTATTTTGTCTCGAAAACCATCACGACCCAGTATGTGTTTGCTATTAGCAACACAGATACTTGTCTTCAAGGCATGTCAGACAGAAAACCAATTTTGCGTTTACAATTCTAATGTTTCTTCCGCATCACTTCTTTCTCACTGAAATCGCCTTGTTTGTTCACTCAGGTTTTATGGGAAGCGAAAATCCAGGCATCACTCCCAATTTGTGTATTTATGGTGGTGCTGAGGATTTACCTTGGCAACAAAATATTGTTCCAACAGGGTGATGATAGAGTGCTAAAAATCTGCCAGGAAGATCACTCCCAAATAAAAAGGGCAGTATAAAAAAATAAAGGAAAGTATTAATCATATTTGCAAGCAAGAGAAAATATTCAGTTAAATGCCAACATATACAGTACCAGACACTCACTGATAAGACTAAACATTTTCAAAAAAGGAAGTGGAATGCCCTTCATAGAATCATAGAATCAAAGAGTTGGAAGAGACCTCATGGGCCATCCAGTCCAACCCCCTGACAAGAAGCATTAATATTGCATTCAAATCACCCCCGACAGATGGCCATCCAGCCTCTGTTTAAAAGCTTCCAAAGAAGGAGCCTCCACCACACTCCAGGGGCAGAGAGTTCCACTGCTGAACGGCTCTCACAGTCAGGAAGTTCTTCCTCGTTTTTCAAATGGAATCTCCTCTCTTGTAGTTTGAAGCCATTGTTTTGCGTCCTAGTCTCCAGGGAAGCAGAAAACAAGCTTGGTCCCTCCTCCCTGTGGCTTCATCTCACATATTTATACATGGCTATCATATCTCCTCAGCCTTCTCTTCTTCAGGCTAAACATGCCCAGCTCCTTAAGCCGCTCCTCATAGGGCTTGTTCTCCAGACCCTTGATCATTTTAGTTGCCCTCCTCTGGACACATTCCAGCTTGTCAATATTTCTCTTGAATTGTGGTGCCCAGAATTGGACACAATATTCCAGGTGTGGTCTAACCAAGGCGGAATAGAGGGGTAGCATGACTTCCCTAGCCAATACTCCAGAGGACAGGAGCAGAATTCAAAACGATCTTGACAGATTAGAGAGATGGGCCAAACCTAACAAAATGAAGTTCAGCAGTGACAAATGCAAGAGACTCCACTTTGGCAGGAAAAACAAAATGCAAAGAGACAGAATGGGGGACAATGCCTGGCTCGAGCGCAGTACGTGTGAAAAAGATCTTGGAGTCCTCGTGGACAACAAGTTAAACATGAGCCAACAATGTGATGTGGCGGCAAAAAAAGCCAATGGGATTTTGGCCTGCATCAATAGGAGAATAGTGTCTACATCTAGGGAAGTCATGCTACCCCTCTATTCCGCTTTGGTTAGACCACACCTGGAATATTGTGTCCAATTCTGGGCACCACAATTCAAGAGAGATATTGACAAGCTGGAATGTGTCCAGAGGAGGGTGACTAAAATGATCAAGGGTCTGGAGAACAAGCCCCATGAGGAGCGGCTTAAGGAGCTGGGCATGTTTAGCCTGAAGAAGAGAAGGCTGAGAGGAGATATGATAGCCATGTATACATATGTGAGAGAAGCCACAGGGAGGAGGGAGCAAGCTTGATTTCTTATTCCTTGGAGACTAGGATGCGAAACAATGGCTTCAAACTACAAGAAAGGAGATTCCATCTGAACATTAGGAAGAACTTCCTAAGAACCGTTCAGCAGTGGAACTCTCTGCCCCGGAGTGTGGTGGAGGCTCCTTCTTTGGAAGCTTTTAAACAGAGACTAGATGGCCATCTGTCAGGGGTGATTTGAATGCAAAATTCCTGCTTCTTGGCAGGGGGTTGGACTGGACGGCCCATGAGGTCTCTTCCAACTCTTTGATTCTATGATTCTGTGTGCGAAGTTTGGTTCAGTTCCATCATTGGTGAAGTTTGGAATGCTCTTTGATTGTAAGTGAACTATAAATCTCAGCAACTACAACTCCCAAATGACAAATCAATCCCTCCTGCCAACCCTACCAGTACTGAAATTTGGGCGTATCAGTTATTTGTGCCAAATTTGGTCCAGTGAATGACAATACATCCTGCATATCAGATATTTATATTATGATTCATAACAGTAGCAAAATTACAGTTGTGAAGTAGCAATGAAAATAAATTTATGGTTGGGGGTCCCCACAACGTAAGGAACTATATTAAGGGGTCATGGCATTAGGAAGGTTGAAAACCACTGGTTTACATGGGATCCTTTTTTTCTTGTGATTTGGATTCATTGGTTTGTACTCTAGTGTCTGACGCAGGGGAAAACAAGCTTGATCCATCTTCTATACAGCCATTCGTGGAAATATTTAAAAATGGCCATCATATCAATTGCATCCCAACAACATCTGCAGGCATGCATGACTCCCAAACCTTGATTATATGATCCATAATTAGCTCCCTTCAATTGCTTGATCACAATAGCCTCAGATGGTGTTTGCAGTTACATTTTGAGCCTTCTTTGTTTGCTTTCAAAGAAAACCAGCTTGACTGTCCTCCGTCACGCACATCTCGAATGAAATAATACTTGGCTTCTCGTTCATTCTAATTTTTGTTCACATGCAATTTGTGAATGTTACAATTCCCTCAAGAGAAGAGGACAAAAGAACTGCATAGCGGAGCTTTTTCTGAGTTTTCATCCTCAAAGAGAAACATCCCAATTGAGTCTTACTTCTCTCTGTTTCTGCCCCTATTTTGCTTTTTTGAATATTCCAGTTTGTCCAGCTCAGATTTTAGAGATTGTCGTCATTACTCCGTTGTGTATGTGTGTTGTTTTTTGTTTTGTTTTTTTGTCATGTCAGGAGTGACTTGAGAAACTGCAAGTCACTTCTGGTGTGAGAGAATTGGCCGTCTGCAAGGACATTGCTCAGGGGACACCCGGATGTTTTGATGTTTTATCATCCTTGTGGGAGGCTTCCCTCATGTCCCCGCATGAGGAGTTGGAGCTGATAGAGGGAGCTCATTCACGCTCTCCCCGGATTTGAACCTGCAACATGTCGGTCTTCAGTCCTGCCGGCACAGGGTTTTAACCCACTGCGCCACCGGGGGCTCCTATTACTCCAGTGAGGCAGTGGGTTAAACCGCTGAGCTGCTGAATTTGCTGACCACTGTTAGCCCCAGCTTCTGCCAACTTAGCAATTCGTAAACATGTAAATGAGAGTAGATCAATACGTACTGCTCCAGCGGGAAGGTAACAGCATTCCATGCAGTTATGCTGGCCACATGACCTAGGAGGCGTCTACGGACAATGCTGGCTCTTCAGCTTAGAAATGGAGATGAGCACCACCCCCCAGAGTCGGACATGACTAGACTTAATGACAGGAGATACCTTTACCTTTTTACATCATTACTCATTATATATTTAATAGCACTTTGCAAACTATCAGCAAAGCTATACGTTCCCTGGTGCTTTTCAACAGTTGTTAGCCCCAGCTTTTGCCAACCTAGCAGTTTGAAAACATCCAAATTTGAGTAGATCAATAGGAACTGCTACGGTGGGAAGGTAATGGCACTCCATGCAGTCATGCTGGCCACATGACCTTGGAGGTGTCTACGGACAACATCGGCTCTTTGACTTAGACATGGAGAAGAGCACCACCTTCCAGACTCGGACACGACTAGACTTAATGTCAAGGGGAAACCTTTACCTCCTATGGGTGCTTGTCCCACCAAGGCTCCTACACAGCTTAATTGATCTGGATGAAGCTTTGCAATACATACCCTTCATTATCCATCTTAAAATTAATTGAGGGCTATGAACTCCTTTTCAGGTCCAGAACAGAGGAAAACAAAAGGAACGCAGCAGATTGGCTGTGACTAGGTGAAGTGACCCTCTGTTTTGATTTGGTATTTTTTCTGGATATTGTCAGTTATATGAAAGACAGAACCAAGTGCCAAGTGTCCCTTCCTATACATATATGTTTAGCCCTTTATGCATTCAGTGTCGAGTTCCTTGCTAACATCCTGGTCGCAGAGAAAAGAAACACAGTTCTGGAGATCAACTGTGTTAGGATGAGCCTTGCCCGCTGGCAGAGGGTTAATCACCTAATCCCATTTACACCCTGAGGTGTGATTGGTGTTTGTCCATTTATTTCCCAATCCCATTAAGGGGATTCGTGGGGAGGGAGAATAGAAGGAAGGGTGTTGTGTTTAAAGAAAAGATCTCTGGTTGAGGCATCGGGCAAAGGGTCTGCCTCACTTTCTCCCACGTTGAGGTTTAGCCCTAAATTCGTTCTGTCCAAAATATGAAGATACTAGCTGTACCCACCACACGTTTCTGTAGCCAACCTTCGTTCCCCCTTCCCTCCCTTCCTTCCTTCCTTCCTTCCTTCCTTCCTTCCTTCCTTCCTTCCTTCCTTCCTTCCTTCCTTCCTTCCTTCCTTCCTTCCTTTTCTTTCCTTCTCTCTTTCCTTCCTTCCCTTCCCTTTTTCTTTCTCTCCTTTATTCCTTCTCTACCTATTCTTGGACTGTAACTCCCAGCAGTCCTCCCGATTGATCTATCTATCTATCTCTATCGAATCTATCTATCTATCTTATCTACCTGGAGGATTGCTCCGAGTTGCAATCCAGGAAAAGGAAATATGTACGGATTGGGATGCTTTCAAAGAAATCCAAGGAGAAGCAAGCTTGCAGCTTGGAAGCAGTGCATTTGGAGCATCCTCCTCCCCTAAAGGGCCTGGTCTAGGGGATGCTGGGAGCTGTCATTTCACAGATGCGCTGTATCATCATCCAGCTTTTGGGGGCTTTTTAGTCCTTTCCACTATATTTTGGGAGGGGTTTATGAGTGATGGTCACTCGTTGGTCTGTAAGGGGTATAGGGTCCAAATTTGGCGTCAATTAGTCCAGTGGTTTTTGAGTTATGTTAATCCCACAAACAAACATTACATTTTTATTTAATACTAGCCGTCCCCTGCCATGCATTGCTGTGGCCCACATAGGGGTTCTGTGTGGGAGGTTTGGCCCAATTCTATTGTTGGTGGGGTTCAGAATGCTCTGTGATTGTAGGTGAACTATACATCCCAGCAACTACAACTCCCAAATGTCAAGATTCTATTTTCCCCAAACTCCACCAGTGTTCACATTTGGGTATATTGAGTATTCGTGTAGAGTTTGGGCCAGATCTTATCATTGTTTGAGTCCATAGTGATCTCTGGATGTAGGTGAACTACAACTCCAAAACCAAAGGACACTTCCCACCAAACCCTTCCAGTATTTTCTGTTGGTCTTGGGAGAACTGTGTGCCAAGTTTGGTTCAATTCCATTGTTGTTGGGGTTCAGAATGTTCTTTGATTGTAGGTGAACTATAAATCCCAGCAACTACAACTCCCAAATGACAAAATCATATTTTTTTTAATGAAGGACATACATTGGGTTGTTAGTTGTCTTGTCTCCAAATTTGGTGTCAATTTGTCCAATAGTTTTTGAGTTATGTTAATCCCACAAACGAACATTATTATTTTTTTCTATAGATAGACTTGTAAACTTGGAAAAATCCTTCAAAAATGGAATTTTTCCGCCCCCTCCCCCTCCTCTTCCTCATCTTCATTTATATCCTGCTTTTCTCCCAATTATGGGACTCAAAGTAGCTAACAATTACTTAAACATACAAATTAAATACAACACAAAAGCGTTATTGAGTTTGGGTAAATTCCCATAAAAACTGAATCCGAATCTTCATCCATCCTTGTGTGAGTTGCATCATGGCAACCTGCATCTTCTTTTCAAAAATGCCTTGGGGGAAAGCCAGCTTAGTAAACTCTGTGTATATATCCCAAACAAGTGGCATAAATGCAGCTCCATGCCTGGCTCTTATCCAAATGCATTGTTTCTTGCTCTCTCGCAATCCTCATTGTTCAAATAGTACAGGTGACTTCTCGCAACAAATATGCCTAAAGCAATCCACATTACAAAAGATCGTGCATCCCCCAGGATTCAGAAGGGAGAGCAGAGAAGTAGGATCAAAGTACAGCATCATTACAATGGAACTTTTTGTATCTGCATGACATGGAGATGCAGATTTTGAACAAAAACACATGCAAGTGCCTTATTATCTCAATAAAATAGTGAAGAATAGAGACATCACACTGGCAACGAAGATCCGCATAGTAAAAGCAATGGTATTCCCTGTAGTAACCGATGGATGTGAGAGCTGGACCTTAGGGAAGGCTGAGTGAAGGAAGATAGATACTTTTGAACTGTGGTGCTGGAGGAAAGTTCTGAGAGTGCCTTGGTTATTTACTTACTACCCCGCCCTTCTCACCCGGGGGGGGGGGGGGACTCAGGGCGGCTTACAGAGGAGGCACAATTAGATGCCCAAATCCATTGACAAGCAGTACAAAATACAAAACAATTCAACAGTTAAATTTAAAACATCAATACATAATAAAATAAAATAAAATAATAAAACAATCTCATGCTCAGGGTTCAGAGTCCATATATTCATTCCATTCCATTTGTCCTTATCTATCGTCAGATCCTTAAATTAGTTGTCAGAATGACCAAAGGCTTGGTCCCACACCCAGGTCTTCAGTTTTTTCCTAAACGCCAGAAGGGAAGTCGCCGATCTAATCTCCCCGGGGAGTGAGTTCCACAGGTGGGGGGCCACCACTGAGAAGGCCCTGCTCCTCGTCCCCGCCAACCTCACTTGTGACAGTGGCGGGGTCGAGAGCAGGGCCTCCCCAGAAGATCTTAAGCTTCGAGATGGGATGTAGAGGGAGATCCGTTCAGACAAATATAGTTCTGAGAGTGCCTTGGACTGAGAGAAGATCCAACCAGTCCATACTTCAGGAAATAAAGCCCGACTGCTCATTGGAGGGAAGGATAGTAGAGGCAAAGATGAAGTACTTTGGCCACATCATGAGAAGACAGGAAAGCTTAGAGAAGACAATGATGCTGGGGAAGATGGAAGGAAAAAGGAAGAGGGGCCAACCAAGGGCAAGATGGATGGATAGTACCCATGAAGTGACTGGCTTGACTCTGAAGGAGCTGGGGGTGGTGATGGCCGACAGGGAGCTCTGGCATGGAGGTCATGAAGAGCCAGAAGCAACTGAACAAATAAGCAACAACATTGTATGCCAAAATGTCAATTTGAGGGGGGGGGGGGGTGAGACTGAGTGAAAAAGGGTCTACCCTAGCAAACCTTTTGTATCGTTACCCCAATACCCCCATGCATATGGGATATATTGAGCATGGTGATCAGATCATGATATGAATAAACATAACAGTTTAAATAATGTACCAGTAAGGCCTTCTCGCGAACCACCATGAGAATTTCGGGGGGGGGGGGCTGAAGCCCCCAAGCCCCCCCCCCCGGCTACATGCCTGCCTCTGCCGGCAGGACTGAAGACTGGCAGGTCACAGGTTCGAATCCGGGGAGAGGCGGATGAGCTCCTTCTATCAGCTCCAGCTCCTCATGCGGGCACATGAGAGAAGCCTCCCACAAGGATGATAAAAAAAAATCAAAATCATCCGGGCGTCCCCTGGGCAACGTCCTTGCAGACGGCCAATGCTCTCACACCAGAAGCGACTTGCAGTTTCTCAAGTCACTCCTGACACGACAAAAAAAAAAACAGATAAGCATGCATAGCTTTGAAAGTATTGCTATAGTTACATGGGTTTTTTAACGAGTGTTACAAGCACAGGTCCGAGTAATTCAACAAATATTAATGGCATTATGCTAATTTACGCTGGTGTTGATTATATATTTTTCTCTCTCTCCCTCCCTCCCTCTCTGTCCCTCCTCAACCACAGTATATTTCTACTAATCTTACCAATCCAGGCTTTGTATTTTTTCTTTGTATTTTTTGGATATTTTTTCTTTGACATGATCATTAGGGAAACCTTTACCTTTACTATTGGTATACTGTTTTACTTTGAAAGTTCAGTTCAGACTCTACATTTCTTCAAACTCAGAGTCCATTCCAGGGCTTTCTATGACTAATAGTAGTAGTAGTAATAATAATAATAATAACTTTATTTTTATATCCTGCAAACTATCTCCCCAAGGGGACTTGGGCCGCTTACAAGGGACAAGCCCAAAAATTACAGCAAAACACAACAGATTAAAAACATCAAATATAAAATATAAAAACTGTCACAATTGTAAACAACATCAAGCAATATGGCTGAGATAAAGAAAATAACTGAGGTAAAGGCTCACTGAGTACAATACATTCTGAAGGGAGCGCAAGGAAAGTGACTTCCAGACCCGCAGATAGCATGCCCATGCTTGATGTGAAATTCTGGGAGTTAGAATAATAATCTCTCTATAGCACCAAATTTGGCAACAAAATGTCTCACATCACAAGGAGTGACCATCACTCAAAAAATTATGATTTTGTCATTTGGGAGTTGTAGTTGTTGGGATTTATAGTTCACCTATAATTAAAGAGCATTCTGAACTCCACCAATGATGGAATTGAACCAAACTTGGCACACAGGACTCCTCTGACCAACAGGAAACACTAGAAGGGTTTGGTGGGTATTGACCTTGTGTTTGGGAGTTTTAGTTCACCTACATCTAGAGAGCACTGTGGCCTCAAACAATGATGGATCTGGACCAAACTTGGCACGAATACTCAATATGCCCAAATATGAGCACAGATGGAGTTTGAGGGAAATAGACCTTGACATTTGCGAGTTATAGTTACTGGGATTTATAGTTCACCTACAATCAGAGCATTCTGAACCCCACCAATGACGGAATTGGGGCAAACTTCCCACACAGAACTCCCATGACGATCAAAAAATACTTAAGGCCATCCAGTCTAGCTCCCTTCACCAGGGAAAGAAAACGTAAGCAAAGCCCTCCTGACAAAGGGTCATCTAGCCATACATATAGATAGATAGATATGATTCATGCACAGAGAGATATAGTATCATAGATTTGAATGGGACCCCTAAAAAAGGACAATGATATGTTGCATGTTCCAGGGTGGGCAAACCAGACACTCTCCACATCAACACTGACAAAGAAACAGCAAGAAATACTGTTTACCCACAAGCAGAAAGAAATTACATATATTAGAACAACACTTTCTCATTACTTTATTTTCCAGATCAACAGACTGGGCCACAGCAACGCGTGGCAGGGGGCAGCTAGTAACATAATAAAACTTTATTTATACCCCTCCTCCATCTCCCCAAGGGACTCGGAACAGCTTACATGAGGCCAAGCCCAACAACACATCAATAAACAAAAAAAGCAATAAACAAAAAATAACAACAATAAATCATATATAAACATTAACATGCAACAATTTAAAAACCTATGGCCAGGCCAGATGTAATAATTAAAAATTAAAAAATAAACTCTGGTCATTAACAAGGTAGGATATATCTAATAGGAGGGTTTTAAAGAAGTGAGGGGAGCGCAATCCAAGCCGATAGTTAAAAGTGCATTTGAGGACATTTTGCTGGGAATTATTTCCTTATTCCGGGAAGGCACACTGGAACAGCCCATTTTCAGGCTCTTCCTAAAGACTGCCAATGCTGAGGCATGCCTGATATCCCTGGGAAGTGAGTTCCAGAGTCGGGGGGCCACCACCGAGAAGGCCCTCTCCCTCGTCCTCACCAATTGCACCTGAGAGGGAGGCGGGAGCGAGAGTAGGGCCTCTCCAGATGAACGAAAAGACCGTATGGGTTGTACACAGAAATGCGGTCATGCAGGTAGGCGGGTCCCAAACCGTTCAGGGCTTTGTAGGTAAGAACCTGCACCTTGAATTGGGACCGGAAAATGAATGGCAGCCAGTGCAGCTCCTTAAACAGGGGGGTTGACCACTCCCTGTAAGTCGCACCAGTTAGTAACCTGGTTGCCGCCTGCTGTACCAATTGAAATTTCTGGGCCGTCTTCAAGGCAGCCCCATGTAGAGTGCATTACAGTAATCCAATCTGGAGGTGACTAAGGCATGGACCACCCTGGCCAGATCCGACTTCACGAGGTATGGTTGCAGCTGGCGCACGAGCCTTAATTGTGCAAAAGCCCTCCCAGTCACCGTCGAAGCCTGAGCTTCAAGCGTAAGTGTTGAGTCAGAAGGACACCCAAGCTGCGGACCTGTGGCTTCAGGGGGAGTGCAACCCCATCCAGCACAGGTTGCCACCCTATACCCCAATCCAGTTTATGATCGAGTTCTAGTTCACAAAGTAATTTTTCAAAACAGCAAAGCTCAGGATCCTATAGGATGTTGTCATGACAGTTAAAGAGTAGCCGTAGTGCAATAACTTTAAAGTCTGAAAGGACTCCAGTAATACCTCCACTGGAGTTGTGCTTTTCTACTTCCAAAGGAAGCAAGGGTAACTAACTAGCATGGTTTAAGTCCATCAGCCCCTTTATTTCTTGCAGAGTTGGGGCTGGTGAACATTGCACTCTTTTTGGGGAAAAAAAATCTGAATTTACCCAAACTTGCAAAAACAGAACATGGAAGAAAGTGAAACGGACAGACTTTCCCACTCTTAGGCAACGTTATAGTGAGAATAAGCCCATCAAACTCGCACTATCATTGATTGCTGGCCTGCTGTGATTATGCAAGGAGAAGGATGAGAAGTCTGAGGACAAGGGCTTTTTTCGTTGTTGAAAAAAAAATGCAATTTTGTCCTTCTACAGGCTGGATTCAATGACCTAAATTCAGGGATTTGCATCCCTTCTCCGACCAGCCTCACCCCCTCCACCAAGTACACAAATGATGGGTTTGATCTGTTCAGCTGGATTAAATGCAGTCGGTTCAGGGATTCAATCTTCATCATTTGCACAGCATCGGAAAACTCTCTAGTCACCTCTCTCCTGGCAAAGATAAGTGCATTGTGTCTTTGTGTGTAGAGACATATGCAGAAAGTACATAAGTCCCAGGACCTGCAAGTATAAACTCCACCAATTTTCATGGCTACTGTACTAGCAATGCGATGGAGTTGTAAGCGCAAGTGATGAGGACACCCTCACCTTCATGGAGCAGGCTGACCACGTGCAGGCCTCCCTGATATTCCTGACTTGTGAGTGGTTGGCTCCAGATGCTGCAGTTAATATAGCCACTTCTGTATCATCAGCAAAGAAGTTGTTCATAAGCTCCAGCAGCCTTGCGCTGTGCTACTCTGCTGCTGAGTATGCATGCCCAATGTGGAACACATCTCACCACGCTAAAACAGTGGATGTGGCTCTTAATGAGACATGCCGCATTATCATGGGATGTCTGCGCCCTACACCACTGGAGAAACTACACTGTCTAGCCGGTATTGCACCCCCTGACATCCGCCGGGAAGTAGCAGCCAATAGTGAAAGGACCAAGGCAGAGACATCTCCAGCTCATCCCCTGTTGGGGTATCAGCCAGCACGTCAACGACTTAAATCAAGAAATAGTTTTCTAAGATCTACAGAGACACTTGCTGGAACACCCCAGCAAGCGAGAGCCCAAAAGTGGCAGGCTCAAACCCAGAACCTCAATCCATGGCTGATACCAAATGAGAGACCCCCTCCTGGGCACACAGAAGACTGGGCGACTTGGAAGGCACTGAACAGACCGCGCTCTGGCACCACGAGATTAGAGCCAACCTTAAGAAATGGGGCCACAAAGTGGAATCCATGACATGCGAGTGTGGAGAGGAGCAAACTACAGACCACCTGCTGAAACGTAACCTGAGCCCTGCTACATGCACCATGGAGGACCTTCTTGCAGCAACACCAGAGGCACTCCAAGTGGCCAGCAACTAGTCAAAGGACATTTAATAGAATACCAAATCTTCAAATTTTGTGTTTTGTTTGTTTGTTTGTTTGTTTTTTAATGCAATACAACTGGTTTGGTTCGCTCCTGACACGATAAATAAATAGTACACATAATATCATAATACAAATTAAAACATTAAAAACAATATAATAAAAATGTCTGGTTGCTCCTGACCCGATAAATAAAAATAAATCAGCAAAGAAGGCAGCAGAGAACATTTGGATGAACTGATCAAAGGTGCAAATTTACGTACGGGAAATAATAATAATAATAATAATAATAATAATAATAATAATAATAAACACAATCCAGAAGAGAAGAGGAAAACTGGCAAAAGAAGGCTCTCCATGAACAGTTCCTGGAAAAAAAAACTGAGAGCCAAATTGACAAAGAAAAAACATGGCTGTGGCTCACAAATAGAACTTTGAAAAAGAAGACAGAAGGCCTGATTCTGGCAGCCCAAGAACAAGCCATTAGAACCAATGCCATCAAAGCCAGAATTGAAAAGTCGACAACAGATCCCAAGTGCAGAGTCTGCAAGGAAGCAGATGAAACAATAGATCACACCCTCAGCTGCTGCAAGATGATCACGCAGGCAGACTACAAGCAGAGGTATAACACCGTTGCTCAGATGATTCATTGGAACTTGTGCCACAAATACCATCTGCCTGCGATGACTAACTGGTGGGATCACAAGCCGGAAAAAGTTACCAAAAATGAACACGTCAAGCTACTCTGGGACTTCCGAATTCAGACAGACAGAGTTTTGGAGCACAATACTCCTGACCTCAGGATCGTGTTAAAAAACAAAGTATGGATTGTTGATGTTGCAATTCCAGGTGACAGCAGGATTGAAGAGAAACAACTAGAAAAGCTGACACGATACATCGAACTGCAAAGACTCTGGCATAAGCCAGTCAAGGTGGTGCCAGTGGTGATCGGCACACTGGGTGCAGTGCCTAAAGACCTTGGCCTGCACTTAAACACAATTGGCGCTGACAAAATTACCATCTGCCAACTGCAAAAGGCTATCTTACTGGGATCTGCACGCATTATTCGCCGATACATCACACAGTCCTAGACACTTGGGAAGTGTCCGACGTGTGATCCAATTCAACAGCCAGCAGAGTGTCTGCTGTGGACTCATCTTGTTGTGTTTCTAATAATAATAATAATAATAATAATAATAATAATAATAATAATAATAATAAAAAAACACGATCCATAGCAGAAGAGAAAACTGGCTAAAGAAGGCTCTCCATGGACAGTTCCTGGAAAAAATTGAGAGCCCTTTCCTTTTCACCCACAGCCGCTTAAGCAGAAAAGGAAGGGGCCTGAGGCTGTAAGGAATTGTGGGAGTTGAAGTCCAAAACACCTGGAAGGCCCAAGTTTGTCCATGCCTATTATAGGGCCTTTTCACACGACACAATTACAGTATATTGTCAAAGGCTTTCATGGCTGGAATCACTAGGTTCTTGTGGGTTTTTTTGGGCTATAGGGCCATGTTCTAGAGGCATTTCTCCTGACGTTTCGCCTGCATCTATGGCAAGCATCCTCAGAGGTAGTGAGGTCTGTTGGAATTAGGACAATGGGTTTATATCTGTGGAATGGCTGGGGTGGGGCAAAGAGCTCTTCTCTGCAGCTAGGTGTGAATGTTTCAACTGACCACCTTCATTAGCATTTGAAGGCCTGGCTGAGCCTGGGAAAATCTTTTGTTGAGAGGTGTTAAGATGTGCCTGGTTGTTTCCTCTCTGCTGTTTTGCTGTTGTAATTCTAGAGTTTTTTAATACTGGTAGCCAGATTTTGTTCATTTTCATGGTCTCTTCCTTTCTGTTGAAATTGTCCACATGCTTGTGGATTTCAATGGCTTCTCTGTGTAGTCTGACATGGTGGTTGTTGGAGTGGTCCAGCATCTCTGTGTTCTCAAATAATATGCTGTGTCCAGGCTGGTTCATCAGGTGCTCTGCTATGGCTGACTTCTCTGGTTGAAGTAGTCTGCAGTGCCTTTCATGTTCCTTGATTCGTGTTTGGGCAATGCTGTGTTTGGTGGTCCCTATGTAGACTTGTCCACAGCTAGACTCCTGCAGAGGTGAGGGGATCCCTCTTGTCCTTTGCTGAACGTAGCATTTGTTGGACTTTCTTAACACCTCTCAATAGGAGATTTTCCCATAGATGCAGGCGAAACGTCAGGAGAAATACCTCTAGAACATGGCCCTATAGCCCGAAAAAACCCACAACAATTACAGTAGTCCTCCCACATTTGCTGTTTTGACATTTGTGGCCTCTTACTCCAGCAAATGTAGAGGGTTAAACATATAGTTGTGTCAACTGTACTTCAACTTCCTTTGTGTCTTGCTATGGATTTATGGGCTTTGTAATTTGGTGAAGCACGGGAGCTCTTTGACTGAGAATTCTAACAATGGGAGCCTGATGGGGATGTTTGTCTGACAACCTGTCATCATCCCAGTGCACACACATTTTGCTATGAATATTTTGACCCCATAGATTAAACTTTTTGCAACATCTGAAAGCCATACCCTACATTTTGCAACATATCCATCATTTGTGGCATTATAACACCGGAGGAAAAGGAGGGGGAAAGTTGCTGAATGGGAAGGTCAGAACTACAAGCCAGGGAAATATCTTTTATCTTTCATGTTGAATAATACTCTAACACAGCATTTCTAAACCGGGGGGTCGGGACCCCTGGGGGGGGGTCATGAGGGGGTGTCAAAGGGGTCGCCAAAGACCATCAGAAAACAAAATATTTTCTGTATTGTCGAAGGCTTTCATGGCCAGAATCACTGGGTTGTTGTAATTTTAGAGTTTTTTTAATACTGGTAGCCAGATTTTGTTCATTTTCATGGTTTCCTCCTTTCTGTTGCAATTGTCCACACACAAAACAACAGAAAGTAAACAATCAGGCACATCTAATTACCTCTCAACAAAAGATTGCCCCAGGCACTGCCAGGCCATCAAATGCTAATCAAGGTGGTCAGTTGAAACATTCACACTTAGCTCCAACAGACAAGAGTCCTTTATCCCACCCTGGTCATTCCACAGATATATAAACCCATTTTCCAAGTTCCAACAGACCTCACTACCTCTGAGGATGCTTGCCATAGATGCAGGCAAAACATCAGAAGAAAATGCCTCTAGAACATGGCCATGTAGCCCAAAAAAACCTACAACAACCCACAAAGTATTTTCTGTTGGTCATGGGGGTTCTGTGTGGGAAATTTGGCCCAATTCTATCGTTGGTGGGGTTCAGAATGCTCTTTGAATGTAGGTGAACTATAAATCCCAGCAACCGCAACTCCGAAATGTCAATGTCTATTTTCCCAAACTCCACCAGGGTTCAAATCTGGACATATTGAGTATCCGTGTCAAGTTTGGTCCAGATCCATTATTGTTTGAGTCCACAATGGTCTCTGCATGTAGATAAACTACAACTCCAAAACTCAAGGTCAATGCCCACCAAACCTTTCTGCTGCTTTCTGTTGGTCATGGGAGTCCTGTGTGCCATGTTTGGTTCAACTTCATCATTGGTGGAGTTCAGAATACTCTTTGATTATAGGTGAACTATAAATCCCAGCAATTACAACTCCCAAATGACAAAATCAATCACCCCCCAACCCCACTGGAATTCAAATATTTATTTATTTATTTATTTGATGTATTTGTATACCGCATTTCTCAGCCCATAGGCGATTTAAGGTGGTTAACAGAGTAAAATTCAATGCTTATACAATATCATAAATATAATTAAAAACACAACATATAATAAAAACTAAACAAATCAATGAAATATAAATTCATAGTGTCTCCTTGTTAAAAATGTTTTATCCGGTCTCATTGTTGTCATTTTATTTTCCTATGTCAGTTCCTCTGCATTTGCAAACACTTGTTCAAAAAGCCGCAGCTTGACTTTTTTCCAGAATGTTAAAAGGGAGGTGGCCAATCTACTATCTATAGGGAGGGCATTCCATAGCCGAGGGGCCACCACCAAGAAGGCTCTGTCCGTTTAGGGCTTTATAGGCTAAATCCAGCACTTTGAATTGTGCCCAGTAGCAAACTGGCAGCCAATGGAGCTGGCGCAACAGAGGAGTTGTACACTCCCTGAGCGCCGCTCCTGTTGGCAATCTGGCTGCCGTTCGTTGGACCATTTGAAGCTTCTGGACAGTCTTCAAAGGCTGAGCACGTTGCAGTAATCTATACGGGATGCAACCAGAGCGTGGACTACCATGGCCAAGTCAGACTTCCCAAGGTATGGGCAGAGCTGGCGCAAAAGTTTTAACTATGTGAATGCTCCCCTGGTCACCGCCGAAACCTGGGGTTCCAGGCTCAGCGATGAGTCCAGGATCACACTCAAGCTGTGAACCTGCATCTTTAGGGGGGGTGTAACCCCATCCAACACAGGCTGTAACCCTATGCCCGGTTCAGCCTTACAACTGACCAGGAGTACCTCTGTCTTGTCTGGATTCAGTTTCAATTTGTTTGCCCTCATCCAGATCATCACAGCAGCCAAGCACTGGTTCAGGATCTGAACAGCCTCCTTAGTAGCGTATGGGCGTATCGAGTATTTGTGCCAAATTTGGTCCGGTGAATGAAAATACATCCTGCATATCAGATATTTGCATTGTGATTCTTAACAGTAGCAAAATTAGTTATCAAAGTAGCAATGAAAATAATTTTATGGTTGGGGGTCACCACAACATGAGGAACTGTACTAAGGGGTTGCAGTATTAGGAAGGTTGAGAACTACTACTCTAATAAGACTGGGCATTTCTTTAGTACAGTTGATCTTTGTATACGTCTACTAGAACTATTGATTCTACACGCACAGCACTACTATCTTTTTCACCATGCCACCCTCTTCCCATATCCATCATCATGAGAGACGCTATTACAGCCCATGTGACTTGGCATTTGCTAAAGTTTTAACGGCTTTTGAACAGTTAGATGGCTAATGTTTTAATCGGCTCTAAAAAAATTAATCTGCTATGTCTCTGCTCATACAAGAAAAAAAAATACATTCAGAGCCAATAGAATAATAAACACAAGATGGTGCAATCACAACCTGTGAGTTACCGTTTATACAACATGAAATAAAAACACAACACAACTGAGTGACTGAAGCAAGAAAGCAGGTATGGTTTTGCCATTAATAGAGCCAATTTGTTGCCCTTCCTTGGCTCAGCACCTGCGACAGGTGCTCTTGTTGCTGTTGTGCCAAGTGCTCAAAATCCCATCCTTCAGATACTTGATGCTGAGATAAGTGACACTGAAAAGGTAGGGGAAATTACTCCTCTCACCTAATACTTGGTTGGCAAGGTCACACGTAAAAGCCAATAAATTGTCAAAAGACTAAATTATATTGAAAGGAAAGACTCACTATTAGCTTAGGAGTGTTAAAAGAAAAAGCAACATCAAACAAACTCAAGGAGAATAAATCTCAGCAAGCCAGAATTGCTAAGATGCCTAGTTTATCTAAAGGACTTCATCCAGTAATGTTATTAGCAACAGCGGAGTGTGGGTTGCATGTTAACTGCTCCTGTCACCATTCTGGTTTCCTTCGGATGGCCAGTGAACAGCCTCTCCACCTTGGCAGCCACCTCTCCAACCAAAGTCAACATCGACACCGAAATACAACACCGCCTGAGCTCTGCGAGTGCAGCATTTTTCTGAATGAAGCAGAGAGTGTTTGAGGACCGGGACATCCGTAGGGATACCAAGGTGCTTGTTTATAAAGCTATTGTCCTCCTAAACCTGTTATATGCCTGAAAAACGTGGACTGTCTACAGACGTCACATGCAACTCCTGGAACGATTCCATCAGCGCTGCCTCCGGAAAATCCTGCAAATCTCTTGGGACGACAGGCAGACAAACGTCAGCGTGCTGGAAGAAGCAAAGACCACCAGCATTGAAGCGATGGTCCACCGCCATCAACTCCGCTGGATCAGCCACGTTGTCTGGATGCCCGACCACCATCTCCCAAAGCAGTTGCTCTACTCCGAACTCAAGAACGGGAAATGGAATGTTGGTGGACAGGAAAAGAGATTTAAAGATGGGCTCAAAGCCAGCCTCAAAAACCATGGCATAGACACTGAGAACTGGGAAGCATTGGCCCTTGAGCGCTCCAGCTGGAGGTCAGCTGTGACCAGCAGTGCTGCAGAATTTGAAGAGGCACAAATGGAGGGTGAAAGAGAGAAACGTGCCAAGAGGAAGGCGCATCAAGCCAACCCCGACCGAGACTGCCTTCCACCTGGAAACCAATGCCCTCACTGCAGAAGAAGATGCAGATCAAGGATAGGGCTCCACAGTCACCTACGGACCCACCACCAGGACACCAAACTTGGAGGACCATCATCCTCGGACTACGAGGGATCGCCTAAAGCTAAAGAAAGTGGACAGCCAACCACAATAACATAAAGAAAGACAGGAGAACTTCAGAACGAGAGCATTCTAAACATTTTATGAAATGACAAGCCCTATGAAGAGTGGCTTAAAGAGTTATGCTTTTTTAGCCTTCAGAAGAGAAGGCTGAGAGGAGACATGACAGCCATATATAAATATGTGAGAGGAAGTCATAGGGAGGAGGGAGCGAACTTGTTTTCTGCTGTCCTGGAGAATAGGACGCGGAACAATGGCTTCATACTACAAGAAAGAAGATTCAATCTGAACATTAGGAAGAACTTCCTGACTGTGAGAGCTGTTCAGCAGTGGAACTCTCTGCCCTGGAGTGTGATAGAGGCTCCTTCTTTGGAAGCTTTTAAACAGGGGCTGGATGGTCATCTGTCAGGGTTGCTTTGAATGATATTTTCCTGCTTCTTGGCAGGGGGTTAGACTGGATGGCCCATGAGGTCTCTTCCAACTCTATGATTCCATGACAAGTTCCAGGATTCCATAGAACCATGGTGTTTATAGTGAAATCAAAGTGTAAAAGGACCCTCAGACTAACCCATGAAGGGTTAGAAGGCATGATCATCAGGTCTGCGGTCGACACCAAATTGGGAGGGATAGCCAATACTCCAGAAGACAGGAGCAGAATTCTTAACAGATTAGAGAGATGATTGACCTAAACTAACAAAATAAAGCTCAACAGGGACAAATGCAAGATATTCCACTTAGGCAGAAAAAAACGAAATGCAAAGATATAAATTGAGGGACGCCTGGCTTGATAACAGTACATGTGAAAACGATCTTGGGAGTCTTCATGGACAACTAGTTAAACATGAGCCAACAATGTCATGCAGCAGCTCAAAAAGCCAATGGGGTTTTCAGCTGCATAAATAGGAGTCTAGTGTCTAGATCCAGGGAAGTCATGCTATTCCTCTATTCTGCCTTGGCCAGACCACACCTGGAATACTGTGTCCAGTTCTGGGTGCCTCAATTGAAGGGAGGTGTTGACAAGCTAGAATGTGTCCAGAGTAGAACGACTAAAATGATCAAGGGTCTGGAGAACAAGCCCTATGAGAAGTGCTTTAAAGAGCTGGGCTTGCAGAAGGGAAGGCTGAGAGGAGACATGATAGCTATGTATAAATATGTGTGGGGAAGTCATAGGGAGGAGGGAGCGAACTTGTTTTCTGTTGCCCTGGAGATTAGGACGTGGAACAATGACTTCAAACTACAGGAAAGGATATTCCACCTGAACATGAAGAAGAACTTCTTAACAGTGAGAGCTGTTCAGAAGTGGAATTCACTGCTCCAGGGTATGGTGGAGGCTCCTTCTTTGGAGGCTTTTAAACAGGGCTGGATGGCCATCTGTCGGGGATGCTTTGAATGTAATGTTCCTGCTTCTTGGCTGGGGGTTGGACTGGATGGCCCACAAGATCTCTTCCAACTCTATGATTCTATGACTCCATAGAACCATGGCAGTTATAGTGAAATCAAAGTGTAAAAGGAGCCTCAGACTAACTGATTCATTTTAGCAAAAGGTTTTATGAACTGCAACACTGTTCTTCTGATGCTCGAAATACTGCTTCAGTAGAAAAGCATTTATGTGCACATGTATGAATTGTAACAGAAATATAAAACAGGATAGCTTTGGGTTGCTGTGACTTTTCCAGGCTGTATGGCCATGTTCCAGAAGCATTCTCTCCTGATATTTCACCCAAATCTATCATGATGAACCTGGACACAGCATATTATTTGAGAACACAGAAATCCTGGAACACTTTTAACAACTACCATGTCAGACTACACAGAGAAGCCATTGAAATCCACAATTTCAACAGAAAGGAGGAAACCATGAAAATGAACAAAATCTGGCTACCAGTATTTAAAAAACTCTAAAATCAATAGCGTAAATAAAGAACAACACTAAAAAAAACAGGGGAATTCCAGACAAGAAACAATCAGGGTCAACTAAACATCTCCCAACAAAGGATTTCACTTGTTCCTTTTTGCATCTTCTCCAGATCTTTATGAGCCTTACTGAATCCACACAGAGTGTTTCTGAGCAAAGAAAACTGCATGGTAGAATCAGTAATAAACTCATGAAAATGCTGTTTGCTTATTCCCTATGAAGGCTCTGTGGTTCTTCCAAGGTTGCCTTATGGCACTATTGCTCATCTGAAGAAGCCGTGATTGACTCAGCTCAAGGTCACATCAAAGAGGCTAGGGATGGGGCCCCAAAGGCTACATCCCGCTGTGCTAAAATACTAGTGGAAGCAGCTCTCTGGTGCACAGACCGCAAAATCCAACATTCAGGGAGGATATATGTAAATAGACAGAAGAAAAAATGCTATGGAAGAAAGGAGTTGGAAAATTTATGGAGGAGAAGGGAAAAAAGACTCCAGACCACCACTATCATCCATAATAGCACCTCTCGTTGCCATTTCCACATGTCTTGCAGCAAAGTGGTTGAAAGTACACATGGCCATTCCATTTGCAAAGAGAATGCAATGGATCAATGAATCTTTCTAGTAACATATATTGATAAAAGCTTCTATAAGCAGGATGCACACACAATTACAGCGGCTACTCTATACCTTTGGAACTAGTTTGCTTCATTTGATTCCTTTAGAACAGCAGGGAGAGCAGTCTTTCTTGGCGCATGGCAGTGTGGTGCGCATGTGCGGGCAAGGAAGAGCATGCAAGGCAGGAGGGAGGCTTGCACCAGTGAGTCCCTTCAAGCCATGGGGGTTCTGTGTGGGAAATTGGCCAAATTCTATCATCTGTGCTTTCATTGTAGGTAAACTATAAATTCCAGCAAATACAACTCCAAAATGTAAAGGTCTATTTTCCCCCAAACTAACCAGTGTTCATATTTGGGCATATTGAGTATTCGTGCCAAGTTTGGTCCAGATCCATCATTGTTTGAGTCCACAGTGCTGTCTGGATGTAGGTGAACTACAACTCCAAAACTCAAGGTCAATGCCCACCAAACCCTTCCAGTATTTTCTGTTGGTCATGGGAGTTCTGTGTGCCAAGTTCGGTTCAATTCCATCATTGGTGGAGTTCAGAATATTATTTGATTGCAGGTGAACTATAAATCCCAGCAACTACAATTCCCAAATGATAAAATCAATCTTTCCCCAACTCCAGCAGTATTTAAATTTGGTCGTATTGGGTATTTGTAGATTACTGCAACACACTCTACGTGGGGCTGCCTTTGAAGACAGTTCGGAAACTTCAGTTAGTTCAGTGTGCAGCAGCCAGATTACTAACTCGGGATACAGGGAGCATACCACCCCCCTGCTATGCCAGCTCCATTGGCTGCCGGTCCATCTCCGAGCCCAATTCAAAGTGCTGGTTTTGACCTATAAAGCTCTATACGGTTCTGGCCCAGCTTACTTGTCCGAAAGCATCCACCCCTACATCCCACCTCGTAAGCTAAGATTATCCGGGAAGGCCCTGCTCTCGCTCCCGTCAACAGCACAGATGCGTCTGGCAAGGACGAGAGACAGGGCCTTCTCGGCTGTGGCCCCCCACTTATGGAACACACTCCCAAATGAGGTAAGAACCGCACCCTCCCTCCTGGCTTTTATAAAAAAAATAAAATCATGGTTTTGGGACCAGGCCTTCGGGCAGCAGAAGTAGATATATGCAGCATTTCGGAAAGACAATGACTGTAATGGCAATTCGGCGGACGAGACTGTCTTATTGTTTTAAAGATTGTTTTATTGCTTGTGGATGTTCTGTTTTTAACTTGATTTATGTCTAATTGTAGTGTATAATTGTAATTGTTTGTATTGGCATTAATTTTTGCCATTACTTATGTGTAAACCACTTTGAGTCCCCCTCGGGGTGAGAAAAGCGGTATACAAATACTGTAAAGAAAATAAATAATAAATTTGTGCCAAATGTGGTCCAGTGAATGAAAATACATCCTGCATATCAGATATTTACATTACGATTCACAACAGTAGCAAAATTACAGTTATGAAATAGCAACGATAATAATTTTATGATTGGGGGTCACCACAACATGAAGAGCTATATTAAGGGGTCACGGCATTAGGAAGGTTGAAAAACACTGCCTCAGGACATGGGAATGCCATGTGTATTTTCCTGGAATTGATATAAAAAAAATTGATACTTGTAAAACAAGGGGCACTGAAATTGTGTTGATGGAAAGGGAAAAGAAAGAAATCATCTAAAATCCTACAGGAGCACAAATTATGGGAAATTTGCATTTTACCAATGAGAAGGTGCACGGCACAAAACCTGTGATTGAATTTCCTACTGGGTTGTTGTAGGTTTTTTCGGGCTATATGGCCATGTTCTAGAGGCATTCTCTCCTGACATTTCGCCCGCATCTATGGCAAGCATCCTCAGAGGTAGTTAGGTCTGTTCCTCAGAGGTATTATTTATTTATTTATCATGTCATCCGCAACCAGAACATTGTATTACATTTCTAACAGAACAAAACAAACAAACGGATAAAAAAATACACAAATTTTGCAAAGTTGGTAGCTGATTAAATGTCCTTTCACCAGTGTCTGGCCACTTGGAGCGCCTCTGGTGTTACCGCAAGAAGGTCTTCCATTGTGCATGTGGCAGGGCTCAGGTTGCATTGCAGCAGGTGGTCAGTGGTTTGCTCTTCTCCACACTCGCATGTCGTGGATTCAACTTTGTAGCCCCATTTCTTAAGATTGGCTCTGCATATCGTGGTGCCAGAGCGCAGTCTGTTCAGCGCCTTCCAAGTCGCCCAGTCTTCTGTGTGCCCAGGGGGGAGCTTCTCATCTGGTATCACCCACGGATTGAGGTGCTGGGTTTGAGCCTGCCACTTTTGAACTCTCGCTTGCTGAGGTGTTCCAGCGAGTGTCTCTGTAGATCTAAGAAAACTATTTCTTGATTTAAGTCGTTGACATGCTGGCTGATACCCAAACAAGGGATGAGCTGGAGATGTCTCTGCCTTGGTCCTTTCATTATTGGCTGCAACCTCCCGACGGATGTCAGGTGGTGCAATACCAGCTAAACAGTGTAATTTCTCCAGTGGTGTAGGGCACAGACACCCTGTGATAATGCGGCATGTCTCATTAAGAGCCACATCCACTGTTTTAGTGTGGTAAGATGTGTTCCACACTGGGCATGCGTACTCAGCAGCAGAGTAGCATACCGCAAGGGCAGATGTCTTCACTGTATCTGGTTGTGATCCCCAGGTTGTGCCAGTCAGCTTTCGTATGATATTGTTTCTGGCACCCACTTTTTGTTTGATGTTCAGGCAGTGCTTCTTGTAGGTCAGAGAACGGTCCTCACTACCTCTGAGGATGCTTGCCACAGATGCAGGCGAAACGTCAGGAGAGAATACCTCTAGAACATGGCCATATAGCCTGAAAAAACCTACAACAACCCAGTGATTCCGGCCATGAAAACCTTCGACAATACATTGAATTTCCTACAATTTACTCAAATCGTATGAAGCAAAGGGCTGCGTAAGAATCTGAATGCAGCAGAGACATTCAGACTTACTGCCTGCATCACCTGCCAAGCCTTCAGGCGATTCTGAACAGGGCCTTGTTTACCCATGAAGGTCAAACTGACACAAGGGTTTGATCCGACATCTGACATATATAGGGCATCCCTCCAGCTGGCCCCGGGCACTCTTTGACCACATGTTGGCCCTGCCAGACATAATTTCCTATCCTAGCTTCTAAACATTCAAACACTGTCATCTGTAAGGTGGGAACACAGTTCAGCTTTAATGGCCAAGAGAGTAAGACAGCATTAAGTAGCTTAGATTTTGGACTCAGGGAACTGGGAATGGCCCCAACAATTCTAGGGGTCGGTGAGTACAAGACAAAGGCTTTTAAACATCACATGCAACTCAGATCCTACTTATGTACTTTCAAGAGTTATTCAATACTCAAAGTAGAATCTGCAGAGTCTACTCAGATGAGAACATATGATAGTAAAAGGACGTGGGTTATTCTTCCACACAAAAAAAGTCACCTTAGTTATATTTGGCTTTTCAGAGCACAGTTGCACATTTATTTATTATTAGCTGTCCCCTGCCACGCGTTGCTGTGGCCCAGTTCGTGTATATGTGTTTTGTGTGTTTGCATATATATGTGTGTGTGGTTTTGTACATGTGTTGTGATGTTTTTGTTTGTTTTTTTGGCTTTTTAAGTCTCTTCTGTTGTGTTTTTCAGTGTTTTTATGAATGATGGTCACTCGTTGGCCTGATAGGTGTCTTGTGTCCAAATTTGATGTCAATTCGTCCAGTGGTTTTTGAGTTATGTTAATCCCACAAATGAACACTATATTTTTATTTATATAGATTTATTTATTTACTAGCTGTACCCGCGTTGCTGTGGCAAACCTTCCCTCCCTCTTTCTCCTCCTTCTTTTTCTCTCTCCTTCCTTCCCTCCCTCTTTCCTTCTTTCCCTCTTTTTCTTTCTCTTCTTCTTTCTTCCTTCTCTATCTGTTTCTTTTCTCGCTTCCTTTGCTGTTTGGTTTCATCCTTCCTTGTCTCTTTCCTTCCCTTCCCTCTTTCGTTCCTTCTCTCCTTCCTTCCTTCTTTCACTTTTTTATTTCCTTCTCTCTTTCCTTCCTTCTCTACCTTTCTTTCTTTCCTTCTCTCCTTCTTTCCCTCCTCCTCTCTTTCCTTCCTTCTCTATCTTCCTTTCTTCCTTCTCTCCTTCTTTCCCTCCTCTCCCCTTCCTTCCTTCTCTACCCTGTTTTCTTTCTTTCCTTCCCTCCTTTCCCTCTTTCTCTCCCTCCTTTCTTCTCTATCTTTCTTTCTTTTCTTCTTTCTCTCCTTCCCTCCTTCTTTCTCTCTTTCTCTCCCGTTTCGTGTAGTTTTAGTTGTCCTCGGCGGCCCCCCACAGCTCCCATGCCTTCCCCGAGCATGAGTGCTTACGTCGGTCTGGTGGGCTTTCTCAGGCTGAACTCGTGTAGACGGAGGCAGGCAGACGGCAGTGCGCATGCGGAGGGAGATTTGGGCGCGGGGGAAGCTGGGAAATGGAGTCCTTCCTCATCGTTTTCCTCCCGAGGTCTCTGCGCATGCTCCGTGTTTTTCGAGTATTGTGTGTTTGTGTTGTTGCGTATTGGTGTTTTGAGGGTTGTTGGTCATACCTTGGGGGAAGAGGTATTAGCAGGGCAAATGTGGTGAGATTTCGTCCTGTGGTTTAGCCATTTTTGACCGCCTAATTACGACCTTAAGGTTCTTATATATATAGATTTCTGGTATTTATATCCCCTCTTCTCAACCCCAAAAGGGGGACTCAGGACGGCTTACATAGGCAGCAATTCGATGCAATAACCATTAAACATCCTTTAAACAAACCATCAAACCATTAAACAAACCATTAAACCATTAAAATACATAAAATACATAAGCCATTAATTAAACAATATAAAAAACATTTGTTACCAAATAGAATCGTATCCTCATGTAAATCGTCTTTCCAATCCATTTCCACTAAAGTGCTAATTTATGTTCGCTGACCGAAAGCCTGGTCCCATAGCCACGATTTTACTTTCTTCCTGAAACCCAGGAGGGATGGGATTGATCGTATCTCACTCGGAAGCCCATTCAGATTTTCAATTTAGAGAATTTTATTTCATACTAGCTTGGGTACCTGGCATTGCCCGAGTTTATTAGATTATTAAAGGTAAAGGTAAAGGTTTTCCCCTGACATTAAGTCCAGTCGTGTCCGACTCTGGGGATTGGTGCTCACCTCCATTTCTAAGCTGAAGAGCCGACGTTGTCAGTAGACACCTCCAAGGTTATGTGGCCAGCATGACTAAATGGAGCGCCATTACCTTCCTGCCAGAGCGGTACCTATTGATCTACTCACACTTGCATGTTTTCGAACTGCTAGGTTGGCAGAAGCTGGGGCTGACAGCGGAAGCTCACGCCACTCCCCAGATTTGAACCTGTGACTTTTCAGTCAACAAGCTGAGCAGCTCAGTGCTTTAACCCACTGCGCCACTGGGGGCTCCTAATTAGATTATTACAAAATGCATAAGATTGTGGGTGTACTTCAACTCACATCATGCCAGGTTAACCCCCTGAAACTCTATCAATACTTAAAGTTTGTCATGTTAGGAAAGTTTGCTCTAGGTACATCAACGGTGGGGTTCAGTGTGCTCTCCAGCTGCAGGAAGAATTACAACTCCCACCACAGATGGTCCATGCCTTAGTCACCTCCAGAATAGACTACTGTAATCACTCTACATGGGGCTGCCCTTGAAAACGGCCCGGAAATTCCAACTGGTTCAACAGGCGGCGGCCAGATTGTTAACTGGCGCTCCTTACAGGGAGAGGTCAACCATCCTGTTTAAGGAGCTCCATTGGCTGCCGTTCATTTTCTGGTCCCAATTCAAGGTGCTGGTGCTTACCTGCAAAGCCCTAAATGGTTTGGGATCCACCTACCTGCGTGACCGCATTTCTGTATACGAACCCACACAATCTCTTCGATCTTCCGGGGAGGCCCTGTTCACGATCCCACCTGCATCGCAAGCAAGATTGGTGGGGACAAGGGACAGGGCCTTTTCTGTGGTGGCCCCTCAACTATGGAATTCACTCCCCAAGGATATCAGGCATGCCCTGACGCTGGCATTCTTTAGGAGGAGCTTGAAAACATTGTTGTTCCAGTGTGCCTTCCCAGGATAGGAAACCCTAAAGCACTTATCCCAAATGCACTTTACTTGAATTCTAGGATTGTCTGCATGCCTTATCTCTCCAAAAATACCTATCCATTTCACCCAGTCATGCCCAGTTTTTAAATTTTTTAATCCATTGCAACTGGCCCTGACACTGATTTTAAATCGTGTCATGCTGTTTTAATGTCTATTGCTTGAGTTATTTATTGATGTATTGTTGTTGTGTTGTTTATTGATGTATTGGGTCTCGGCCTCTTGTACGCCACACCGAGTCCTTCGGGAGATGGTAGCGGGTTATAAATAAAGGATTGTTATTATTATTATTATTATTATTATTATGGCCCACGAGGTCTCTTCCAACTCTATTATTCTATGAACAAGCCTGCCCCCTTCTCAATATGACATACATTAAAATATTTAATGTCCTCTTCTCCGAGCTAAACATACCCAGCTACTCCTCACAGAACTTGGCTTCCAAACCTCTGGTCCTTTTAGCCACCCTTCTCTGGAGATGTTGTAGCTTATCAATGTTCTTCTTGAATTGTGGTGCCCAGAAACGGCCACAACATTTTAGGTGACGTCTGACCAAAACAGAATAGAGTGGTAGTACGAATCCTCTCGATTTAGACACTGAGTATACCTCTATTGATCCAGTCTAGATTCCCATTGTGTTGCTTTTTTTTCATGGTCATATCACACTGTTGACTCATGTTCGGTTCGTCATCTCTTCAGGTTCCTTTTTCCCTTTCGCACACACTGCTATCAAGCCAGGTGTCACCTCTTATCTATCTGTGCATATCATTTTTTAGCCAGAGATCAATTCCTACCCACCTACAAGTCTTCAGTAAATGCATGGCGAGGAGCCAGCATATTTGTCATTCCAGGGAACAGGCTAGCCGAGACCAGATGTGAGACCTTAAAGCACCTGGCTCAGATAAGGAGGATTGGATCAGCTGTGTCCCATCTGTCACTAAAGAGAGAACATGGGGCCAGTTTTCACTTTCCCAATTTCTGTAGACTCATATACTGCTGCTTAACTGCACGGAAATGCATTATATGAATTTACACTGATTAGACCTGTTCAATGCATGGTTCTAAATGGTTCTAAAGTACTTACAAAACTAAAGTTCTGGTGGTGAAAATTTCAGAACTCTTGAAAAATTTAATTATTATTTCATTATTGGCGATTTTTATGACAGAACCAATTAGGAACTGCCATTTATAATGAAATTTTGTAAGTTTTGTTAGAGTTCTGAAATTTCCACCACCAGAACTTTAGTTTTGTAAGTACTTTAGAACCATTTAGAACCATGCATTGAACACATAATGCAATTTAAAACTGCATTACATGGCAGTGTAGATAGGGTCATTGACCCATGATCAGCTTGTGGTCTATTAAGATTCCTAGATTGTTTTCATGCACTACAGTCAAGCCAAGTGTCACCTATTTCCTATCTATGCATTTTATGCTAGTGCTGAAATATGGAACCTTACATTTGAGAGAAGACTGAGGCAAAGTTAGCGTTGAGTAACTCTGCACTTTCTCTGTCCCTGTTAGCACTTTGCTAGGAACCCTCAGTGGCACAGTGGGTTAAAGCCCTGTACCGGCAGGACTGAAGACCAACAGGTTGCAGCTTTGAATCCGGGGAGAGTGCGGATGAGCTCTCTCTGTCAGCTCCAGCTCTATCACGAAAATATTATTGCAGATTTGAGAAATGTGAATTTAATAATGATGTGTGTGAATGAATGGAAGGATGGATAGATGTATTTTGGAAACATCAATATAATATTAAGTAGGCTTGGGCGGTTTCATTCGTTAATTTCGTAATTCGTTATTAATTCATATTTAAATTAGCTTACGATCCAATATTGAGCCATGCAGGAATAGTGTGAGGAGTAAATTAGATTCGAAACAATTTTTTCAATTTATTTCGTAATTATTTCGTAATTATTTCAATTATTTCGTAATTATTTCGTAATTATTTTCGCATGTCTGGTGCAAGTTTTATAGTTGTTGTTTGTTTTATCACACCAACAGTCAACAACAGAGGGAGAGGGAAGCTTCAGAAGTTCCCCCTGTCCCATTTGGAGGGTTTTTTAGCATATTGCGCAATCTGCGTCCGCCATTAACGAATCGATTCGTAATTTTACGAAATTTCGTATATTTCGAAATTTTTTAAAGGGAAATTTTGGAATTCTTTAAAAAACGAAACGCAAGGGCCCCCTAAAAACAAAACAAGTTTAGAACCAATTTTTTCCGTGGTTACCCAAGCCTAATATTAAGGCCAGCAATGACTAACTACCTGCTTGCTGGAACTGTGATCAAAACCTGCTAATGAGAATTGATAAGAACTGTGAGAATCATAGAATCAAAGAATCAAAGAGTTGGAAGAGACCTCATGGGTCATCCAGTCCAACCCCTGCCAAGAAGCAGGAATATTGCATTCAAATCACCCCTGACAGATGGCCATCCAGCCTCTGTTTAAAAGCTTCCAAAGAAGGAGCCTCCACCACACTCCATGGCAGAGAGTTCCACTGCTGAACAGCTCTAACAGTCAGGAAGTTATTCCTAATGTTCAGATGGAATCTCCTTTCTTGTAGTTTGAAGCCATTGTTCCGTGCCCTAGTCTCCAGGGAAGCAGAAAACAAGCTTGTTCCCTCCTCCCTGTGACTTCCACAGCAAAAGGAAGAAGGAAATCGGGTCACTGGTACAACTACTCTTACAATCCTCCACTGGATGGAAGATTCTGGGAGTTGTCGTTTGAAAGAGTACCATATATTCTGGTATATAAGACTACTTTTTAACCCAAGAAAATCTTCTCAAAAGTCAGGGTTTTGTCTTATACGCGGGGTCATCTTATACGCGAGAGTAAACTTATACACGGGAGTCGTCTTATAGAGCGGTTGCTGAAACTTCCAATCAGATCGGAGAATCTGTGGTTGCCGCATATGGTGGGGGAAGCTCAGAAATGGCAATGGTCGTGTCCCTACCATATGAAAGCATTAAGGGTGACGCTGTACAAGTTACAGTAGAAGAAAATCCATTCATCAGGATTCGTGGACTTAATGCGGTCCCGATGGTGAGGTGAAGCGGCGCCTCACCGGGAAGATGTAAGTGAAGGACGGAGCAAGCTGCAGGCGTCCGGGGCGCCCGGGGTATGGAAAAAAAGAGATAGAGTAGCTCTGGGCCCAGACAAACACACCTTTTTTACCTGTCTGGCCCACCCTTGTATCCTATTACCGTACCTCCTCCTTTGCCTCTCAGATCTCGCACCTGATTTCAATATGGTAATCAGATTTGACTACCATATTGAAATCAAATCTGATGCTTTTTAAATTTTTATTTGGTGTGCGTTGAAAGAGGGGTAGTCTTATATGGCGAATATATCCCAAACTCTATATTTTAACTGGAAAAGTTGGGGGTCGTCTTATATGCCCAGTCGTCTTATATGCCGGAATATACGCTAACTTTTACCAAGCTGTTTGCATAGAAATAGGAACAGGTTGCCGTCCTGAGACTCCTCCTTGCCTGACAGAATAACTAAGAACACATTAGCCTCGCATTAACCTTGGTTGACCACCCTTATCTCCCACTGCGCCTTTTCGAGTGACTTACAGTAAAGCCCAGATGGATACTTTATCCTTCATTGTAAGGAAGCAGACAGACGAAGAGCCTTTTGGAAAAAGTCAGCTAAGCCCCCAAACTGATTTTGCCTTATCGGGACCACCTAAGCAGCTCAAGTTAAAATCCTGTTGGTTAACCCTTGCTTCCAATCCACTAGTAATAATATAACACCACATTTTTTATATAACTTCCTTTTTTCTTCTACTGGGGTTCAATTGAAAGTTTTTTTATTTGAAATATGTATTGCTGCAAAGTTATAAATTTTTAAACAAATTACACATTGGGTTGTTGTAGGTTTTTTCGAGCTGTATGGCCATGGTCTAGAGGCATTCTCGCCTGACGTTTCGCCTGCATCTTTGGCAAGCATCCTCAGAGGTAGTGAGGTCTGTTGGAACTAGGAAAAAGGGGTTTATATATCTGTGGAATGACCAGGTTGAGACAAAGGACTCTTGTCTGTTGGAGCTAGGTGTGAATGTTTCAACTGACCACCTTGATTAGCATACAATGGGCTGACTGTGCCTGGAGCAAACTTTTGTTGAGAGATAATTAGATGTCCCTGCCTGCTTCCTCTCTGTTGTTGTGCTGTTGCAATTTTGTTGTTGTTCATTCGTTCAGTCGTCGCCGACTCTTTGTGACCTCATGGACCAGCCCACGCTAGAGTTCCCTGTCGGCCGTCACCACCTCCAGCTCCTTCAAGGTCAGTCCAGTCACTTCAAGGATGCCATCCATCCATCTTGCACTTGGTCGGCCCCTCTTCCTTTTGCCTTCCACTTTCCCCAGCATAATTGTCTTCTCTAGGCTTTACTGTCTCCTCATGATGTGGCCAAAGTACTTCATCTTTGTCTCTAGTATCCTTCCCTCCAGTGAGCAGTCGGGCTTTATTTCCTGGAGGATGGACTGGTTGGATCTTCTCGCAGTCCAAGGCACTCTCAGAACTTTCCTCCAACACCACAGCTCAAAAGCATCGATCTTCCTTTGCTCAGCCTTCCCTAAGGTCCAGCTCTCACATCCGTAGGTTACTACAGGGAATACCATGGCTTTGACTAGGCGGATCTTTGTTGCCAGTGTGATGTCTCTACTCTTTACTATTTTATCGATATTGGTCCTTGCTCTCCTCTCAAGAAGTAAGTGTCTTCTGATTTTCCTGGCCACAGTCTGCATCTGCAGTAATCTTTGCACCTAGAAATACAAAGTCTGTCACGGCCTCCACATTTTCTCCCTCTATTTTTCAGTTGTCAATCATTCTTGTTGCCATAATCTTGGTTGCAATTTTAGAGTTTTTTAATACTGGTAGCCAGATTTTGTTCATTCTCATGGTTTCCTCCTTTTTGTTGAAATTGTCCACATGCTTGTGGATTTCAATGGCTTCTCTGTGTAGCCTGACATGGTGGTTGTGAGAGTGGTCCAGCATTTCTGTGTTCTCAAATAAAATGCTGTGTCCAGGTTGGTTCATCAGGTGCTCTGCTATGGCTGATTTCTCTGGTTGAAGTAGTCTGTAGTGCCTTTCATGTTCCTTGATTCGTGTTTGGGCATTGCTGCGTTTGGTGGTCTCTATGTAGACTTGTCCACAGCTGCATGGTACATGCAGAAGTGAGAGGATCCCTCTTGTCACACCTAGCTCCAGCAGACAAGAGTCCTTCGTCTCGCCCTGGTCATTCCACAGATATATAAACACTTTTTCCTAGTTCCAACAGACCTCACTACCTCTGAGGATGCTTGCCATAGATGCAGGCAAAACGTCTGGAGAGAATGCCTGTAGACCATGGCCATACAGCCCAAAAAAACCTCCAACAACCCAGTGATTCCGGCCATGAAAGCCTTCGACAAAATTACACATTGCTTGGGAATTTTAAAATGAAGGCAGCAGATGGGCCAAAAATAACAAAATGAAGTTCAACAGTGACAAATGCAAGATACTCCACTTTGGCAGGAAAAACAAAATGCAAAGATACAAAATGGGGGGTGTCCGGCTTGAGAGCAGTACGTGTGAAAAAGATCTTGGAGTCCTCGTGGACAACAAGTTAAACATGAGCCAACAATGTGATGTGGCGGCAAAAAAAGCCAATGGGATTTTGGCCTGCATCAAGAGGAGCCGAGTGTCTAGGTCCAGGGAAGTCATGCTCCCCATGCTCTATTCTGCCTTGGTTAGACACACCTGGAATATTGTGTCCAATTCTGGGCACCACAATTCAAGAGAGATATTGACAAGCTGGAATGTGTCCAGAGGAGGGCGACTAAAATGATCAAGGGTCTGGAGAACAAGCCCTATGAGGAGCGGCTTAAGGAGCTGGGCATGTTTAGCCTGAAGAAGAGAAGGCTGAGAGGATATATGATAGCCATGTATAAATATGTGAGAGGAAGCCACAGGGAGGAGGGAGCAAGCTTGTTTTCTGCTTCCCTGGAGACTAGGACGCGGAACAATGGCTTCAAACTACAAGAGGAGATTCCATCTGAACATGAGGAAGAACTTCCTGACTGTGAGAGCCGTTCAGCAGTGGAACTCTCTGCCAGTGTGGTGGAGGCTCCTTCTTTGGAAGCTTTTAAACAGAGGCTGGATGGCCATCCGTCAGGGGTGATTTGAATGCAATATTCCTGCTTCTTGGCAGGAGGTTGGACTGGATGGCCCATGAGGTCTCTTCCAACTCTTTGATTCTATGATTCTAACAGTTTAGGGCAGGCATGGGCCAACTTCAGCCCTCCAGGAGTTTTGGACTTCAACTCCCACAATTTCTAACAGCCTCAGGCCCCTTCCTTCCCCCCCTCAGCCACTGAGGGCCCAAGTTTGCCCTTGCCTGCTCTAGAGTTTGCTTTCCTTTGTCAAGGCAGCTGTCTTCTCAAGAACATATTTCATTTTATTCATACCTTCTAGGTGTGAACTTGCTAAGACAGACTGCACTGACTTTCTTAAACAACAACAACAAAACTTTATTTATATACCGCTCTATCTCCCCGAGGGGACTCAGAGCAGTTTCCAAGTAACATCATCAATACATACAAAGTAAACATCATAAACATAAAATTAACAAGACAATATAAGCATAAAAATCACAATATATTTAAAATAATCCTGCCTGTTCAAGGCAATTTAAAAGGCTAGTGCAATTTGTAGAGGATGCGGGAAGTTAGATGCAATGTTATAACAGGCAACAATAATAGGTAAAGTCTATGGCTGTTCATTTCCGGGCGTAAGAGGAGGAAGTAACCTGGGTAATTGGTAGAAAAAGATATGGCCATTTTCAACAGTATCTGGGGCTGAGCTAGAACTAGTCGCTCTCAAAGGCTTGTTTAAACCACCAGATCTTCAGGCTCTTACGAAAGGAGGGAGGGATGGGGCCTGACTTATTTCTCTAGGAAGGGCGTTTCCAGAGGTGAGGGGTCACCACCAAGAAGGCCCTCTCTCTTGTCCCTACCAACCATACTTGTGACGGTGGTGGGAGCGAAAGGATGGCCTCCCCGGAAGATCTTAAAGTTCGCACCGGTTCATACAGGGAGATACGATTGCAAAGATAGGCGGGGCCCGAACCGTTTAGGGCTTTATAGGTCATAACCTGCACCTTGGAGCCCCTGGTGGCGCAGTGGGTTAAACCCCTGTGCCGGCAGGACTGAAGACCGACAGGTCGCAGGTTCGAATCCGGGGAGAGGCGGATGAGCTCCCTCTATCAGCTCCAGCTCCTCATGCAGGGACATGAGAGAAGCCTCCCACAAGGATGATAAAAACATCAAATCATCCAGGCGTCCCCTGGGCAACGTCCTTGCAGACGGCCAATTCTCTCACACCAGGAGTCACTCCTGACACAACCAAAAAACCTGCACCTTGAATTTGGCTCGGCAGCTTATCAGCTGCCAATGAAGTTGTTTTAAAAGGGACGTTGTATGCTCCTTATAGTTTGCTCCAGTAAGGAGCCTGGCTGCCACCCATTGTACCTGTTGGAGCTTCCAGGCTGTCTTCAAGGGCAGCCCCACGTAGAGCACATTGCAATAGTCCAATCTGGATGTAAACAAGGCATGGACCACACTGGCCAAGTCAGACTCCATGAGGTATGGTCACAGCTGGCGCATGAGTTTAAGTTGTGCAAAGGCCCTCCCGGCCACCGCCGACACCTGAGCATCAAGTGACAATGTTGAGTCCAGGAGGACCCCCCAAAGTTACGGACCTGCGCTCTCAGGGGGGACTGTAACCCCGTCGAGCACAGGTTGCCACCCAATACCCTGGTCGAAATCCATCACCAGCTACGACTGTTGACAATTTTAGGCAGGGCTAGGGAATTGTAGCTCTCTAGATATTGTTGGACTGCAGTCCTATGTAGCCTTCCCCCTTGTGAAGGCTAATGGGAGCTGAAGTCCAACAGTATCTATGTTGTGGCTCAGTCTGAGCCTGAGTTTGCTCAGGACGAGGAGGAGGATGGGTTACAGATTTCTGAACATGTCCCTGTTGTTAGGCAGACAGTGTTGATACTGAAGAAGAGACGGCGTTTCTGTTTCCCAGATAAAGGAATGTTGTTTTAGATGATGGTCATGATTTGAGTGAAACTTCACAGCTGCAGGTGGAGGAGTCGGCCGCTCCATCTGTGAGCTCAGTGCCTCTCGATTCCCAGGGTGGCCAGTCCCAGGATAATGAGTTATTCGGCCTTGAAGGTGATGGGGATTTGCTTAGAGAGGACTGTTTGCAATTAAGGGTACGCCGAAGTGTTCGGCTTGCTAACAAATGGGAAGTTTGAGGTCAACGTAATGCTTTCATGCTAGGGAAGCATATTTAACAATCTGATTGAAGTCAATCCTTTGTCAGTGCAACTTTGCTTACACCCTGTTAACTTCTCTGGAATTGCCTCGGCTTTTGGGGAAAGCTTTTGGCTCTTTGGGACTTTGGTTTTGATCTTGGTTTCTGGGGACTTTGTCATGCTGCCATGGATTCTTGTTTGATCAATGCCAGTGGATTATACTTCATGTTATTTGCCTTTGGACCTTGGAAACTGCATTTGCATTTAAGACTCTGTTTTGGCTATTGAACTTTTGCAATCTTATTTCTATGTTTATGATTTTTCTTTTTCTTCAGTAAACTACAAAACCTACTGCCTTAGTATGTGGTGGTGTTCTGAGCAAGGTGAATCTTCCCAGAGTTGCAACAATCTAGTCAAAGTAACTCATATCCTAAATGCCCCTTTCTGTCTTACGCAATGCCACTTCCCTCTTTGTTTCATACTTATGGCTTGCTAGCAAAGGGTTGCTACGTTGGCCAAACTAGTGACTCACAACAACTGAGTGCTCATCTATAAGTGAGGCAGTAGTCTTAAGCTGAAAACTCAGGAAGCAGAGCTGCCAAAGTAAAAACAGGAAATCTTCCTTAATTGCCATACTTGTGTGTGTGTGTATGTGTGTGTGTGTGTGTGTGTCAGAAGCAACTTAAGAAACTGCAAGTCACTTCAGGTGTGAGAGAATTGGAAAGCTGGAGCTGACAAATGGGAGATCACCTCATCTTGCAGATTCGAACTGCTGCCGGCACAAGAGTTGAACCCATTGTGCCACCGTGCGCCCATGGCCATACGTTCAGCAGGTGTTACATGGTTTTATGGCATGCAACATCTTCTGAATTTCTTTCTTTTACATCAACATTTCTCAACCTGGGGGTCGGGACCCCTTGGGGAGGGGGGTCGCAAGGGAGTTTCAGAGGGGTCAATAAACACCATCAGAAAAAAATATATTTCTGATAGTCTTAGGAACCCCATTGACTAGAAAGCTGAATATCACTCTGCCTGTCCATCTCTTCCTTTTTGGAAACAGACAGCGAATCTTCCCACGAAAAGCCCTCCTCCCGCTGTGATTGGCCAGCCTCTCAGCCAGCCTCCCAGCCAAGGGAAAGGCTGTTTCTGAGACACTACGCGGGAGGGGAGAGCATGCATGCTCAGCGCATGGCAGCATGGTGTGCATGTGCAGGTGGGGGAGAGCATGAGATGGAGGGAGGCTCACGCCAGCGAGTCTCTTCAAGACATGGGGCTTCTATGTGGGAAGTTTGGCCCAATTCTATCATTGATGGGGTTCAAGGGGCTCTTTGATTGTAGGTGAACTACAAATCCCAGCAACTACAACTCCCAATTGTTAAGGTCTGTTTTCCCCAAACTCCACCAGTGTACACACTTGGGCATATTGAGTATTCGTGCAAGTTTGGTCCAGATCTATCATTATTTGAGTCCACGGTGCTCTCTGGATGTAGGTGAACTACAACTCCAAAACTCAAGTTCGATGCCCACCAAACCCTTCCAGTATTTTCTGTTGATCATGGGAGTTCTGTGTGCCAAGTCTGGTTCAATTCTGTCGCTGGAATACATTGCTCTTTGATTGTAGGTTAACTTTAAACCCATCAACTACAACTCTCAAATGGCAAAATCAATCCCCTCAACCCCACCAGTATTCAAATTTGGGTGTATCGGTTATTTGTGTCAAATTTAGTCCACTGAATGAAAATACTTCCTTCATATCAGATATTTACATTATGATTCATAACAGCAGCAAAGTTACAATTTTGAAATGGCAACGAAAATAATGTTATGGTTGGGTGTCAACAACATGAGGAACTGTTGTTGACATCCAACCAATAAAGGAAGGTTGAGAAACACTGTTTTACACCATCATTGAAAGAACAGGTGCTCACTCCTGTTTTCACTCTAATTGGAATCTCTTCTTTAAAGCATTGGAGGAGAAAGCGCAGTGCTAAGCAGCTTGCCTGCGTCCCCTCAGTTGCCCCCTGGCTTTTTCTGTGATGGAGAATAGCAGCCCAACACCATTTGTCTCATTCGTTTTTTGCAGTGGAACGGATTGGGAGGCAGTGCATATAGCTTTCCACCTTAGGAAGCAAAATGCCTTGGGCCAGCTCTCATTCAGAAGGCTGCTGCACGGAGTTCCAGAGAGAAGTATGAATTTGGAGAAAACCTCTCCCAATTTAGAAACCCCAAGAAACTCTCTTCCAGGTGTACCACCTTCTGCTCTCTTGTCAAACTCAAGGAGATCACAAGGGCACTTTTCAAACACAAAACAATGCACTGTCATCAAAAATATGGGTCTAAAAATGCCAGCTCAGCTGCGGGACAGTTGCCTTTGGGCTCCCCAAAGGCAAAGACACTCCTTGTCCCCTGCTTTAGGTGCATAAGAGGCAAATGTCACCCTAAGCAAACCACAGCAGTAAAGAAACTCAAACAAATGTGTATACTTAATCTCAGTACTTCGAAATGGTACTCTTGGACACCATTACTCAGCATCACCAGGTATTATTTACTTTATTATTATTTAGAACTTTTGTATCCCGTTCTTCTCCACCTCCGTTGAGGGACTCAGAACGGCTAACAGCAAAATTCAATGCTATACAATAAATAGTATCATAAAACAACATACAATAAATACGTTCTAAAATACATTTAAAAACAAGTCATCATATTAAAATAACATCCAACTTGGACCAAAACGTCACAGTCAAATAACTCTTAGTCTATATCGAAGAGAGATATTGACAAGCTGGAATGTGTCCAGAGGAGGGCGACTAAAATGATCAAGGATCTGGAGAACAAGCCCTATGAGGAGTGGCTTAAGGAGCTGGGCATGTTTAGCCTGAAGAAGAGAAGGCTGAGAGGAGACATGTATAGATATGTGAGAGGAAGCCACAGGGAGGAGGGAGCAAGCTTCTTTTCTGCTGCCCTGGAGACTAGGACGTGGAACAATGGCTTCAAACTACAAGAAAGGAGATTCCATCTGAACATTAGCAAGAACTTCCTGACTGTGAGAGCCGTTCAGCAGTGGAACTCTCTACCTTGGAGTGTGGTGGAGGCTCCTTCTTTGGAAGCTTTTAAACAGAGGCTGGATGGCCATCTATCAGGTGTGCTTTGAATGCAATATTTCTGCTTCTTGGCAGGAGGTTGGACTGGATGGCCCATGAGGTCTCTTCCAATTCTATGATTCTATCTGTCAATCTGCAAATGCCTGACTTCACAGCCAGGATTTTAGCTGCTTCCTGAATGACAGGAGAGAGGGAGCAGACCTAATCTTGCCGGGGAGAGTTCCATAGCCGGTGGGGGGCCACCACATAGAAGGCTCTGTTTCTCGTCCCCACCAAATGCGCCTGCGAAGGTGGTGAGACCAAGAGCAGGGCCTTCTCTGTTCAGGTAGAGTATTCTATGTACTATAGGTAGAGTATTCTATGTACTATAATCAAAAATAATCTTTCCTAAGGTCTGAACTGACTTGAAAAATACGCATGTGAGCATCCAAGGAAGTCACACACAATTATCTTCCTTGGAAAAGTTTGCTCCAGCTACTTTTGTCTCTTCCTGCTTCCATTACTGGAAGTGGGCTGGGAAGGGAGAAAATGTCTGGGGCAGAAAACAGAGAAGTTAGTCTGACATCCCTTATTTTTCTTATAGAAGTCAGAATGTGCTGCCACCAGGCATGGAGCTGGTGCAAAACGAGAGCAGTACTATTGTAGATCAGCCATGGTTTAACTGATGATTTAGAGAGGATTGTGGACTTTCCTATGGCACAAAATGATGGACCCTCAAGTCTGGGAACTTCAGGTCTGGGAAATGATGGTTCCCTCTGTGAAAAACTAGCTTGGAAAGTACAGAGCTTCAAGGTCAGTCAGAGGAGCCAGAAGGAGCAACAGCAGATAAGGAATCGAGTGAAAAGAGTTATAAGGAGGATTCCCAGGAGAAACCACCTGTAGCTACGGAGATCAACAAAAGTCTTCATTTACAAATCAGAGCTGAAAATAGAGTACGTCGGTCTGAGAGATTATTTTATTTATTATTTATTTGCAGCATTTATATTCCGCCCTTCTCACCCCGCAGGGGACTCAGGGCGGATTACAGTGTATACATATATGGCAAACATTCAATGCCAATTTTGACATACAACATACACAGAGGCTATTTAACTTTTCTGGCCGCCAGGGGAGCTGTCGCTTTCATCGTCCATCTGCGACACTGATGAAGTACTTCTGCATTCCCCGTATGCTTTTTTGCTGGAGTGCTTTGCTGGAGTCTTTTTTATGGCCTCATAAATCAGTTAATTTAGCCTCCCCACACTTTTTAAGGTGGTACCTAATTTTCCTACTTGACAGATGCAACTGTCTTTCGGGTTGCAAAGGTCGACAACAGGCTACACAATTGGTTGGAAACCCACTCCAACCCGGGCTGGCTTCGAACTCATGACCTTTTGGTCAGTGTGATCTTAATGCAGCTGACACTCAGCCAGCTGCGCCACAATCCCGGGAAAATTGTGGAGAAAATTCATGGGAGGCATAATGCTTTCATGGGTGTCTATTAAACAAGTTGTTTACCTTAAGGGCAGTTCAGGCAACGATGTGTTAGAGTACGAAGTTAAGCCTAAGTTCTTTGGTTCCTAGTTCAAGTCAAGCCTTGGTTTTGGATTTAATATATCCTGGAAGTTTTCTATGTTCCTGTTCATGTACTCCTGTTCAAGTTTTTACTAGTTATATTTATTTATTTATTTATTTTGTTGCTTCTACCCCACCCTTCTCACCCCGGGGGGGACTCAGGGCAGCTTACAAAAGCGAGGCACAATTCGATGGCCGCATCACATACAACAAAGGACAAATACATCATTTAACAACAACAATTCTATCAATAACAGCAATTACCATAAGTCAATAATTATAATAGGTAAAAACAACCATAAAACCAGTAAAAGCAATAAAAATTCCATACAAACCTCCTTGACGGTCAGCGTTTTACAATCTCATAGTTTAAATTCCCATTCCACAATTGTCAGTCCTTTTAGTCCTATTCATCTGGTTTTCATATCTAATTGTCAGGTTGCCCAAAGGCCTGGTCCCACAACCACGTCTTTACCTTCCTCCTGAAGGTGAGGAGGGATGTTGACGCCCTAATTTCCCCCGGGAGTGAGTTCCACAAGTGAGGGGCCACCACCGAGAAGGCCCTGCTCCTCATCCCCACCAGCCTCGCTTGTGATAGCGGTGGGGTCAAGAGCAGGACCTCCCCGGATGATCTCAAGTTCCGGGGTGGGACGTAGAGGGAGATACGTTCGGACAGATACACTGGACCGGAACCGTAAAGGGTTTTGTAAGTCAAAACCAGCACCTTGAATTTATTTATTTATTTATTTATTTATTTACTCCATTTGTATACCGCATTTATCAGCCTGGGACGGCGACTCAATGCGGTTTACAATAAAAATAACACTGAACAATATGTAAGACATACATCCACAAACAATACACATATTCATCGACGCCTCATTTAGAATCAGATTCCGTTTTCATAGACCTTATACAATCCTTGTTCAATGCCGTCATTGTTAGGTTGGTTATCGCTGCATAGTTACCCGAATGCCTGCTCATAGAGCCACGTCTTAACCTTCTTCCGAAACACTAGCAACGAAGGGGCCTGCCTGATGTCCACTGGTAACGCATTCCATAGCCGAGGGGCCACCACCGAGAAGGCCCTGTCTCTCGTGCCCGCCAGCCGCGCTTGTGACGCCGGCGGAACCGAGAGCAGGGCCTCCCCGGACGATCTTAACGCTCTTGCCGGTTCGTAGGTGGAGATGCGTTCGGAGAGGTAAGTGGGGCCGGAACCGTGTAGGGCTTTATAGGCTAAAGCCAGCACCTTAAATTGTGCTCGGTAGCAAATTGGCAGCCAGTGGAGCTGGCTCAACAGAGGAGTGGTGTGCTCCCTGAGTGCCGCTCCCATTAGCAACCTGGCTGCCGAGCGCTGGACCATCTGAAGCTTCCGGGCAGTCTTCAAGGAACCGTAAAGGGTTTTGTAAGTCAAAACCAGCACCTTGAATTGTGCTCGGAACTGAACCGGCAGCCAGTGGAGCTGACACAGCAGGGGGGTGGTATGCTCCCTGTATGACGCTCCGGTGAGTAATCTGGCTGCCGCTCGCTGGACCAGTTGAAGTTTCCTGAACAGTCTTCAAGGGCAACCCCACGTAGAGTGCGTTGCAGTAGTCTATTCGGGATGTAACAAGAGTGTGGACCACGGTGGCCAGATCAGACTTCCCGATGTACGGGCGCAACTGGTGCAACTGGTTATACTCACTTGATTGTGGACATTTGGATTATTGTTTGGTTAACACCCATTGCTAAACCTTTTTGGATCATATTTCTTATTCCTGCTTTTTTCTATTCTTTTTATATGTTTTTGCAATAAACTGTTTATATCCACAAGTAAGAATTCTGCTACCTGAAATTCTTCCTTCAGTTCTGGCATTGCAAAGAACAAGGTATTGAAAATGCCCCTAGAGGTGCTGCCTTTGAATTTCCTTGGTATCTTTGCCTGTCCCTTTTTCTTAAATGCTTAAACTATATGACTGCGGTGTTGAAAATCTGGAAATTGAAGGAACATATCTGCGGGAAGGAATTCTTATTTTGGAAGGGAAGAGCACTGCCCCCCCCCCCCCCACCACCCCTCACTGTGCTTTATACATAAATGGGAAGAAAGACAGTTTCATCATTAGGGTTGCTGGCTCAGGATCATTCCAAGCCTGGAGTTATCAGAACTGAAACTTGAAACACTGACTGAATGCGTTTCAACATCACTTTAACTACCATAGGTCAATGCTGTGGAATCAAAGGAGCTGCCATTTTTGTGTGTGTGTGTCGGGAGTGATTTGAGAAACTGTAGGTCACTTCTGGTGTGAAAGAATTGGCTGTCTGCAAGAATGGTGCCCAGGGAATGCCCGGATATTTTACCATCCTGTGGGAGGCTTCTCTCCCTTCCATGCATGGGAAGCTGGAACTGACAGACGGGAGCTCACCCCACCCCCCAGAATCAAAAGAGCTGCCATTTGGGTTTTTGTGTGTGTGTGTCAAGAGTGACTTGAGAAACTGCAAGTCTGGGTTGTTGTAAGTTTTTTCGGGCTGTATAGCCATGGTCTAGAGCAGGGGTCCTCAAACTAAGGCCCGGGGGCTGGATGCGGCCCTCCAAAGTCATTTATCCGCCTTCACTCAGGGTCAACCTAAGTCTGTAATGACTCAAAAGTACATAACAACAACAACAATCCTATCCCATCAGCCAAAAGCAGGCCCACACTTCCCATTGAAATACTAATAAGATTATATTTGTTAAAATTGTTCTTCATTTTAATTATTGTATTGTTTTTAAGTGGGGTTTGGACTACAAATAAGATATGTGCAGTGTGCATAGGAATTCATTCATGTTTTTTTTTCAAATTATAATCTGGCCCTCCAACAGTTTGAGGGACTGTGACCTGGCCCTCTGTTTAAAAAGTTTGAGGACCCCTGGTCTAGAGGCATTCTCTCCTGACGTTTCGCCTGCATCTATGGCGAGCATCCTCAGAGGTAGTGAGGTCTGTTGGAACTAGGGAAAGGGGTTTATATATCTGTGGAATGACCAGGGTGAGACAAAGGACTCTTGTCTGCTGGAGCTAGGTGTGAATGCTTCAAGTGACCACCTTGATTAGCATACAATGGGCTGACTGTGCCTGGAGCAAACTCTTGTTGAGAGGTAATTAGATGTCCCTGCCTGCTTCCTCTCTGTTGTTGTGCTGTTGCCATTTTAGAGTTTTTTAAATACTGGTAGCCACATTTTGTTCATTTTCATGATTTCCTCCTTTCTGTTGAAATTGTCCACATGCTTGTGTATTTCAATGGCTTCTGCAAGTAGCTTCTGGTGTGAGAGAATTGGCCATCTGCAAAGATGTTGCCCAGGAGACACCCAGATATTTTACCATCCTGTGGGAGGCTTCTCTCCTGTCCCTGCATGGGAAGCTGGAGCTGACAGACGGGAGCTCTCCCCACTCCCCGGAATAAAAAAAGCTGCCATTTGTTTTGTGTGTGTGTGTGTGACTTGAGAAACTGCAAGTCACTTCTGGTGTGAGAGAATTGGCCGTCTGCAACAACATTGCCCTGGGGATGCCCAGATGTTTTATCATCCTATGGGAAGTTTCTCTAATGTCCCTGCATGAGAAGCTGGAGCTGACAGATGGGAGCTCACCCTACTCCCCAGATTTGAACCACCAGTCAGCCATCCTGCCGGCACAAGGGTTTAACCCAGCGATTCTCAACCTGGGGGTTGGGACCCCTGGGCGGTTGTGAGGGGGTGTCAGAGGGATCACCAAAGACTATCAGAAAAGACTATCAGAAAAAGTATTTTCTGTTGGTCATGGCAGTTTTGTGTGTGAAAGTTGGTGGGGTTCAGAATGCTCTTTGATTGTAGGTGAACTATAAATCTCAGCAACTACAACTCCTAAATGTCAAGGTCTATTCCCCCCAAACTCCACCAGTGTACACATTTGGGCATATTGAGTATTTGTGCCAAGTTTGGTCCAAATCCATCATTGTTTGAGTCCACAGTGCTCTCTGGATGTAGGTGAACTACAACTCCAAAACTCAAGGTCAGTGCCCACCAAACCCTTCCAGTATTTTCTGTTGGTCATGGAGGTTCTGTGTGCCAAGTTTGATTCAATTCCATCTTTGGTGGAGTTCAGAATGCTCTTTGATTGCAGGTGAACTATAACTACCTGCAACTACAACTCCCAAATGACAAAATCGATTCCCTGCAACCCCACCAGTATTCAAATTTGGGCATATCAGGTATTTGTGCCAAATGTGGTCCAGTGAATGAAAATAAATCCTGCATACCAGAAATTTACATTATGATTCACAACAACAGGAAAATTACAGTTCTGAAGTAGCAATCGAAATAATTGTATGGTTGGGTGTCGCCACAACATGAGGATCTGTATTAAGGGGTCACGGCATTAGGAAGGTTGAGAACCACTGGTTTAACCCATTCCGGCATCAGGGGCTCCTTGCTGTTTGATAAAGTGCCAGAACCTTTTGTCAGAGAAAACTAAAGACCTTGAAAAACTACAATTCCTATGATTCCATAGCATAGATAGAACTACGGCAGTTCAAGTGGCGCAACTAAAACCCTCTGGGGAAGTCTGGCAATCTTAATGATCATCATTCCTGGATTTCAGGAAGGCCTTCGACAAGGTCCCCCATGACCTTCTGGCAAGGAAACTAGTCCAATGTGGGCTAGGCAAAACTACGGTGAGGTGGATCTGTAATTGGTTAAGTGGACGAACCCAGAGGGTGCTCACCAATGCTTCCTCTTCCTCTTGGAAAGAAGTGACAAGTGGAGTGCTGCAGGGTTCCGTCCTGGGCCCGGTCCTGTTCAACATCTTTAATAATGACTTAGATGAAGGGTTAGAAGGCAGGATCATCAAGTTTGCAGACGACACCAAATTGGGAGGGATAGCCAATACTCCAGAGGACAGGAGCAGGATTCAAAACGATCTTGACAGATTAGAGAGATGGGCCAAAACTAACAAAATGAAGTTCAACAGTGACAAATGCAAGATACTCCACTTTGGCAGGAAAAACGAAATGCAAAGATACAAAATGTGGGATGCCTGGCTTGAGAGCAGTACGTGTGAAAAAGATCTTGGAGTCCTCGTGGACAACAAGTTAAACATGAGCCAACAATGTGATGTGGTGGCAAAAAAAGCCAATGGGATGTTGGCCTGGCTCAATAGGAGCATAGTGTCTAGATCTAGGGAAGTCATGCTACCCCTCTATTCCGCTTTGGTTAGACAACACCTAGAATATTGTGTCCAATTCTGGGCACCACAATTCAAGAGAGATATTGACAAGCTGGAATGTGTCCAGGGAGGGCGACTAAAATGATCAAGGGTCTGGAGAACAAGCCCTATGAGGAGCGGCTTAAGGAGCTGGGCATGTTTAGCCTGAAGAAGAGAAGGCTGAGAGGAGATATGATAGCCATGTGAGAGGAAGCCACAGGGAGGAGGGAGCAAGCTTGTTTTCTGCTTCCTTGGAGACTAGGACGCGGAACAATAGCTTCAAACTACAAGAGAGGAGATACCATCTGAACACAAGGAAGAACTTCCTGACTGTGAGAGCTGTTCAGCTGTGGAACTCTCTGCCCCGGAGTGTGGTGGAGGCTCCTTCTTTGGAAGCTTTTAAGCAGAGGCTGGAAGGCCATCTGTCAGGGGAGATTTGAATGCAATATTCCTGCTTCTTGGCAGGGGGTTGGACTGGATGGCCCATGAGGTCTCTTCCAACTCTTTGATTCTATGATTCTATGATCATTCTCGTTTGCTCCCCAGGAAAATCACTCTTGAGAACAGGGGAGAATGGAGGGATGGGGAAATGGTAATTGTAGAAAAGATGAAAAAGAAGGGATGAAGGTGAAATCCAATTAGCATCAAGATGCACTAAATGAACCAACCAGCCTCCTTGGACTGCCGGGTCTCTGTGCCCGTTTTCGAGGAAGAGGAGTTGGTTTAAAACTAACCTAACCCCCCTGCCCTCCTTCACCTTACACACCGCACAAAACCACAAAAACTGGACTTTGGGCATTTCACAGCACATCCATAATTCCTGACCATAATTCTCCAATCAGATATCCCCCGCTATAAGCTATTAAACATTTGGGAATTAAAGGATGAAGGCGGATTTCATTTGATGACCTCGCTCTATGAGATTAAGATGATTAATCTCCATGTGAAACTGAGACAGAAATTAAACCGAGGGAACCGCACTCTACCCTCCATATCTGTATCCGTTGAATGGACCACTTCCTGGGACGTGAATGCGTCCCCGCTCCATTACGGAACAGTTACTGTGCGTCCGTGTCTTTCTCCAGGGCCGATAACTACATTATGAGCTTTCCGAGCCAGAATAGGACTCCACACCGGGAGGGGCAGAGGGGTTTGTTTGTGAGCAAGGACTATTTATAAAATTAGCAGATATGAGTTGGCCTTAAGTACAACACTTGTTGAGAAAGTCCCTTGTTCCATTTCTCACGACCCTGGGGCAGGAGGAACTTTTAGACTCAAGAGACTAAAAATCCATGGAAAAAAAATTCCAACTTTCTTTGGACAACGTCGGAGTTGTCTGAGTAGCTTTTAACTCTCACTGTGCCAAAAGGGAAGGGGGATATTTTAAAATAATTATAATCTGTTTTGGCAAAGAGAATTGATTAGATAATACGATTGGCAAGAATACCAAATACAAAATTCAAGGACACAAGGATACAAGAATACAAGAAATAGAATAGAGTCACAGAATCATTGAATCACAAAGTTGGGAGAAACCACAAGGGCCATCTAGTCCAGCCCCATTCTGCCATCAAAGCCCCTGATGGCACAGTAGGTTAAACCCATGTATTGTATTATTATTATATTGTATTATATTAAATATTATATGAATATACAATACATTATATTATATTATTAGCATAGCACAGGAGACAAGATGGAACTGTCCTCCTGCCCCCTTCCTTGCAATGCTTTATATATATATCTATATAAATAAAAATGTAATGTTCGTTTGTGGGATTAACATAACTCAAAAACCACTGGACGTATTGACACCAAATTTGGAACCAATATACCTATCAGGCCAACGAGTGACCATCACTCATAACAACAATGAAAAACATAGCAAGGTTCTTGTGGGTTTTTTCGGGCTATAGAGCCATGTTCTAGAGGCATGTCTCCTGACGTTTCGCCTGCATCTATGGCAAGCATCCTCAGAGGTAGTGAGGTCTGTTGGAATTAGGACAATGGGTTTATATATCTGTGGAATGGCTGGGGTGGGGCAAGGAGCTCTTCCCTGCTGCAGTTAGGTGTGAATGTTTAGCTGATCACCTTCATTAACATTTGAAGGCCTGCCTGAGCCTGGGAAAATCTGTTGCTGGGAGGTGTTAATCTGTGCCTGGTTTTTTCCTCTCTGTTGTTTAGCTGTTATAATTTTAGAGTTTTTTAATACTGGTAGCCACATTTTGTTCATTTTCATGGTCTCTTCCTTTCTGTTGAAATTGTCCACATGCTTGTGGATTTCAATGGCTTCTCTGTGTAGTCTGACATGGTGGTTGTTGGTGTGGTCCAGCATTTCTGTGTTCTCACAATAATATGCTGTGTCCAGGTTGGTTCATCAGGTGCTCTGCTATGGCTGACTTCTCTGGTTGAAGTAGTCTTCAGTGCCTTTCATGTTCCTTGATTCGTGTTTGGGCAATGCTGCATTTGGTGGTCCCTATGTAGACTTGTCCACAGCTGCATGGTATATGGTAGACTGCTGCAGAGGTGAGGATCCCTCTTGTCCTTTGCTGAACGTAGCATTTGTTGGATTTTCTTGGTGGGTTTGTAGATTGTTTGTATGTTGTGTTTCCTCATCAGCTTCCCTATGCGGTCAGTGGTTCCCTTGATGTATGGCAGGAACACTTTTCCTCTGGGTGGATCTTCATCTTTACTCTCGCGGCTTGTTCTTGGTCTTGCAGCTCTTCTGATGTCTGAGGTGGAGTATCCATTGGCCTGGAGAGCCCAGTTGAGGTGGTTCAGTTCATCTTGGAGGAGGTGGGGTTCGCAGATTCTTTTTGCACGGTCTGCCAAGGCTTTAATGGTGCTTCTTTTTTGACTTGGGTGATGGTTGGAGTTTTTATGTAGATATCTATCTCTGTGTGTGGGTTTTCTGTAGACGGTGTGACCCAACTGTTGATCTAGTTTGCGGATGACTAGGACATCTAAAAAAGGCATCTTCCTTCATTTTCTTTTTCCATGGTGACCTGGATGTTTGGGTGGGTGCTGTTAAGATGGTCCAGAAACCTGTTGAGTTCTTCTTCTCCATGGCTCCAAATGGTGAAGGTGTCATCCACATATCTGAACCATATCGTGGGCTTTTTGGTTGCTGTCTCCAGGGCTTGTTTTTCAAAGTGTTCCATGTAGAAGTTAGCTATGACCGGGCTGAGAGGGCTCCCCATAGCTACTCCATCTTTCTGTTCGTAGAATTCATTGTCCCACTGAAAGTAACTGGTGGTGAGGCAATGGTGAAACAGAGCCGTGATGTCTTCTGGGAACCTCTGGTTGATGAGTGCCATGGTGTCTGCTACCGGGACCATGGTAAATAGAGATACCACATCGAAGCTGATCAGTTTGTCATTGGTATTTAGCTTGAGATTGCTGATTTTTTCTATGAAGTGGGCTGAGTCCTTGATGTAGTGTGTAGTGAGCCCAATATGCCTTTGTAACTGTGCAGCAAGAAATTTTGCTAGGTCATATGGATCCCCCACATACGACCTAGCAAAAACTTCCCACAGGAAGTTGCCGTAGCAGTGAAAGCAGAATCACAGTCATTGTTAAATGCCATAGGGCATATGAAAAATGCTGGCAGAATTTTTTGTAATTCTGCTCGCTTGGAGTTGAAATTGAGATTTTTGGTAAGCCAAACAGATACTCTCCTATGGAATTGTATTCCCTCTCCTCTGTGCCAAGAGGACCAAGACATGCTCCAAAGTTCATGGTGTTTGATGTGTTGGGATTCAACCCCATACTGCCCAAGTCTCAAGTCCTCAAAGAGGAACAGTTTAGTTAGCTTAGTATAGATTAAGGGTTTCCCTTCCCCCATGTCTCCTGAATGATGGTTGGGAAAGTTTCTTTTTCTTCCCTCTTCTCTCTTTCGGCTCTCATTCTGATTGCTTGTTTAAAATGAATACTTTCCTACTGCAAGACTTTTTGCATCTGACTTCTGCCTTCTTATACTTTAGTATGGAGAGTATGTGCTGTGTGCTTTGAGATCTCTCTCTGCTTGTGTGTCAGGAGAGATGGAGCGATTGGTGTTTTCCCCTCTCTTTGAAACCTTAAGAGAGATGGGTGTTAGAGTACCTCAGACCCAGTTCTTTACCTATGAAGAAATGTTGTTAGTTTTTATTATTGTAAATAAACCTTTTGTGATTTTTAAGATTGGACTCTGCATCTTTGCCTGCTTAAGCTCTGAGTTCTTTTCAGCCACAGCCAACAGCATCTCACGCTCTGCTCACGAATAAGATGATGCTCAACTTTAAGCGTCCTGTTTGTTTTTGGATGATCTGCTATATTATTTTGTGTAGTTTCCCCTATCATGATAAAGCTGAGGAAATACGTATTTATTTATTTTTATTATTCATTGCAAAATTTACCTTTCTAATTCTAGGGGAGAGGGGAATCCAGTTAATAGGTAAAAGGATGGTAAGAAAAGAGAGGCATGTAAGAAATATTATTATTATTATTATTATTATTATTATTATTATTATTATTATTTGAAACACAACAAGATGAGTTCACAGCAGACAAGATCACTCTGCTGGCTGTTGTTGTTATTGTTGTTGTTATTATTATTATTTGAAACACAACAAGATGAGTTCACAGCAGACAAGATTACTCTGCTGGCTGTTGTATTGGATCACACGTCGGACACTTCCTCAGTGTCTAGGACTGTGTAATGTATCAGCGAATAATGCATGCAGATCCCAGTAAGGTGGCCTTTTGTAGCTGGTAGATGATAATTTTGTCAGTGACAATTGTGTTTAAGTGCAGGCCAAGGTCTTTAGGCACTGCACCCAGTGTGCCGATCACCACTGGGACCACCTTGACTGGCTTGTGCCAGAGTCTTTGCAGTTCGATCTTTAAATCCTCATATCGTGTCAGCTTTTCCAGTTGTTTCTCTTCAATCCTGCTGTCACCTGGGATTGCGACATTGATGACCCATACCTTGTTTTTTAACACGATCATGAGGTCAGGAGTCTTGTGCTCCAAAACTCTGTCTTTCTGAATCTGGAAGTCCCAGAGTAGCTTGACGTGCTCATTCTCTGTAACCTTTTACAGCTTGTGATCCTACCAGTTCTTTGTCGCAGGCAGATGGTATTTGTGGTACAAGTTCTAATGAATCATCTGAGCAACAGTGCTATGCCTCTGCTTATTATTATTATTATTATTATTATTATTATTATTATTATTATTATTGCCTATATTATCAAATAAAGCTGGCCATCTGTCAGGAATACTTTGATTGTGTTTTTCCTGCAGGGCAGGGGGTTGGACTAGATTGCCTAAGTTGTCCTTTCCAACTCTATTATTCTATGATTCTGTGATTCTATGAAAGCTGTTGCCTTAGTTTTTTTTAATGCTGGGAATGAAGCACTTCTAGCCTGTGGGCCTTACATGACCCATGGGAAGTCCCCATCTTGCCTACCAGCTTCCTGTGGCTCTTATCAGAGATAAAGGACTTATTTCCCTCCTTCCTATGCAGCATCGAGGCTTTAAAAAGCTGCCTTTGGGGGCTTTGAGGTACGGACACTGATGTGTTAGAATCAGTTTCATCCCTGGAGTCACCAAAAACAGAGAAAGGATTCCTCATACATCATTTAAGCCATGCCGATATACAAAGCTCCAATCTCTTCATTGCTTTTCCCCTCTGCCCAGCTGAGAATGGTACGATAGCATCAGAGATGGAAATACATACAAAGCCCTATCCAACCAGTCCCTGGAGAGGAATTCCTTTAAAAAGTACGAAAAAAGTTTCCAGTGTCATGTTTGAGAGTCATCGTTTCCATCTCCTTTTAAAGCTATCGGGCAACTGCCACTGATTTTACAGAGAAGCTGTTCTGCAAATACAAAGAATCCGTGCTTGAAATGCTGTCTCCCACACAGAGCTGGGAAAGGAGGCAAGGATGGCAGGATGGAAAAGGAACAAGGAAGGACAAGGCTTCTGATGGAGATGGATGAAGTGGTCAGCTTCTCCAACAGTGACTTCCACATCCAGTGCCGAGAAAATGGAATTGGGATTTAATTTTGCACTCTCAAAACTCCATGCACACTGTCCTGAAATTACACCCCTTGCTTTGGACACCCCTTCCCCAGAGGCCCATTCACACTGGTCAGCCCTGGCACTCTGGTTCCACTTTAACGGTCATGGCTGAATTTTGTGCAATCCTGGCTAAGTCTCCGAAATACACCTTTCCCAACTACAAATCCCAGAATTCCACAAAATGGAAGCATAACAGTTAAAGTGTAATAATCAGGCAGTGTGAAATAATAATAATAATGTATTGTCGAAGGCTTTCATGGCTGGAATCACTAGGTTCTTGTAGGTTTTTTCGGGCTATAGGGCCATGTTCTAGAGGCATTTCTCCTGACGTTTCGCCTGCATCTATGGCAAGCATCCGCACTACCTCTGAGGATGCTTGCCATAGATGCAGGCGAAACGTCAGGAGAAATGCCTCTAGAACATGGCCCTATAGCCCGAAAAAACTTACAAGAACCTAATAATAATAATAATAATAATAATAATAATTCACTGCATCCTCACAGTGATTTTGACCGGCTCTATCTGCCTAGAAAGTCTGGTGGCAAAGGACTTTTACAAGTCAAACAAGCAGCTGAAGAAGAAAAACACACCCTGGCAGAATATGTCAAGGAAAGCCAAGAACCTGCTTTAATTGAAGTCAATAATTGGAAACTTCTCAAAGCACAGCAGACAAAGAACCAGTACAAGAAAACTGCACTCCAAACCAGAGCTGACAGCTCGCACAACAAAGCCTTACATGGGTAGTTCCTTGAGAAGACTGAAGGAAAAGTTGAGAAGGAGAAGTCTTGGTTATGGCTCACAAATGGAACCCTGGAGAAAGAGACAGAAGGCCTGATTCTTGCAGCCCAGGAGCAAGCCATCAGAACCAATGCCATTAAGGCCAGGATTGAAAAATCAGCGGATGACCCAAAAAGCAGACTGTGCAAGGAAGCCGATCATATCCTCAGCAATTGCAAGAAAATCGCACAGACGGACTACAAACAAAGACACAACTCTGTGGCCCAGATGATTCACTGGAACTTATGTCACAAGTACCACCTGCCAGCAGTAAAGAATTGGTGGGATCATAAACCCGCAAAGGTAATGGAAAATGAACATGCAAAAATACTGTGGGACTTTCGAATCCAGACTGACTAAGTTTTGGAACACAATACACCAGACATCACGACTGTGGAAAAGAAACAAGTCTGGATTATTTATGTCGCCATACCAGGTGACAGTCGCATTGAGAAAAATAATAGGAGAAACTCAACCGTTATCAGGACTTCAAAATCGAACTGCAAAGGCTCTGGCATCAACAGTACAGGTGGTCCCAGTGGTCATTGACACACTGGGTGCCGTGCCAAAAGATGTCAGCCAGCATTTGGAAACAATAAACATCGAGAAAATAACGATCTGTCAACTGCAAAAGGCCACCTGACTTGGATCTGCGCACATCATTCGAAAATACATCACACCAGGCATGTAGCCGGGGGGGGGGGGGGGGGGGGGGGGGGCTTGGGGGTATTGGAGTAACAATACAAAAGGTTTGCTAGGCTAGACCCTCTTTCGCTCAGACTCAAGCCCCCCCCCCCCCTCCGAATCAAAATCCTGGCTACGGGTCTGCATCACACAGTCCTAGATGCTTGGGAAGTGTTCGACTTGTGATTTTGTGATACGAAATCCAGCATATAGATCTCGTTTGCTCTGACATACTGTGCTTTTGTGTCAGTAAAATAATAATAATAATAACAAACTTTATTTTTTTTTGTAAAATAATCTTTATTAAGGTTTTCATAAAAAGGACACCAACAACACATGTGTGTGTGTGTATGTATATGTATATGTATATATATATGCTTCACAAGACATTTTGGCTTCAAAAAGGGTTCCGCAGCTTATAAAAAAGTGTGAGAATCCCCGCTCTAGACACAGTGTGCATAGGTTAGATCAGGTATGAGTTTGGCCCTCCAGGTGTTTTGGAAGGGGACGGGGGCTGTTAGGAATTGTGGGAGTTGAAGTTCAAAACACCTGAAGAGCCAAAGTTTGCCCATCCCTGCTTTGAACTCATTATTACTGAGGAGGCTGAACTACAAACTTCCTCTGGGTAAATTTTGCCACATCTCAATATCATCCACAAAAAAAAAAAAATCTCCATGACAAAATACTGAAGTTTTCAGAAGTGGCAACAACATATCCTTGCCCTAAGATGTCAAATACAAACTGGGACACATTTGGCCAAACAACATCACAGTGTGGTCAAATGCTCCCACCTTCCTCGCAGGTGCGATTGGTGGGGACGAGGGAGAGGGCCTTCTCGGTGGTGGCCCCTTGACTCTGGAATTCACTTCCCAGGGACATTAGACATGCCCCAACGTTGGCAGTCTTTAGGAGGAGCTTGAAAACGTGGTTGTTCCAGTGTGCCTTCCCAGAATAAGGAGAACTCTCAGCAATATGCCCTCATAATTGCACTTGCATACTGATTGAGGATGGATTGCGTTCCCTCATTTCTCTCTGAAAAATCCTATCCCAGTTACATTTTACCTGTTCATGTCAGCATATTCTCAATTTTAATCTATTACATTTGGCCCGGCCATTTTTAATATGTCATTATTGATTGTTGTTTTTGTTATGTGATTTATATGATTTGTATTTTATTGATTGTTTATTAATGTTGTGTTATTGATGTCTGTTTGATGTACTTTGGGCTTGGCCTCATGTAAGCCGCATCGAGTCCCTTGGGGAGATGGTAGTGAGGTACAAATAAAGTTTATTATTATTAATATTATTAATAATAATAATATTTTATTTGTACCCCGCTACCATCTTCCCAAGGGACTCGGTGCGGCTTACACGAGGCCAAGCCCAAATACAACAATACAAGCAATAATCACAACAATACAAGCAATTAAAATAAAACATAGACGATAAACATATAACATTATCAATAAGACAACATACAGTTAAAACTGTGGGAAGGCCAAATGTAAAAATTAAAATTGGAATAGTGCTGAGGCATGGACAAAAAGGTGATAAGTGGCATTTGTAGAAGACATACAAGCAGACCTAAAAATATAAAGTGCTTTGGAGGGACAAAGTGCTATGGAGATCATTATTCCGGGAAGGCACACTGGAACAACCACGTCTTCAAGCTCCTCCTGAATACTGCCAGAGTTGGGGCCTGCCTGATGTCCTTAGGGAATGAGTTCCAAAGTCGAGGGGCCACCACCGAAAAGGCCCTCTCTCTCGTCCCCACCAACCGTGCCTGCGATGCTGGTGGGATCGAGAGCAGGGCCTCTCCAGATGAACGAAGAGATTGTGTGGGTTCATATACAGATATGCGGTCACGGAGGTAGGTGGGTCCCAAACCGTTCAGGGCTTTGAAGGTAAGAACCTGCACCTTGAATTGGGTCCAGTAGATGAATGGCAGCCAGTAGAGCTCCTTGAACAGGAGGGTTGACCGCTCCCTGTAAGGAGCCCCAGTTAACAACCTGGCCGCCGCCCGTTGAAATCTAAAATTTCCGGGCCGTTTTCAATGGCAGCTCCACGTAGAGTGCATTGCAGTAATCCAGTCTAGAGGTGACTAAGGCATGGACCACCTTGGCCAGATCCGTCTTCCCGAGGTATGGTCGCAGTTGGCGCACGAGTCTTAATTGTGCAAAGGCCCTCCCGGCCACCACCGACGCCTGAGCCTCAAACATAAGTGAAGAATCCAGGAGGACCCCCAAACTGCGGACCTGTGATTTCAGGGGGAGTGCAACCCTGTCCAGCACAGGTTGCTACACTATACCCTGGTCCGGTTTACGATCGACCAGGAGGACCTCTGTCTTATCGGGATTAATCTTCAGCTTGCTCATCCTCATCCAGATCGACACAGCGGTCAGGCACTCGTCCAGCACTCGAGGGGCTTCCTTGGATTTCAGTGGAAAAGGGTAGTAGAGTTGTGTGTCATCTGCGTAGAGATGGCACCCAACTCCAAAACTTTGGATGACCTCTCCCAGCGGTTTCATGTAGATGTTAAAAAGCATGGGGGACAGAATGGAGCCTTGCAGGACCCCACAGGTCAAAGGCCAGGGGTCCAAGCAGGCGTCTCCCAGCTTCACCATCTGGGATTGACCCTCCAGGAAGGACCGGAGCCACAACAAAGCCATGCCTCCAACGCCCATCCCGGAGAGTCGTCCCAGAAGGATACCATGATCGATGGTATCAAAAGCCGCTGAGATGTCCAAGAGAACCAACAGGGTCACACTCTCCCTGTCCAGCTCTATTCTGGCCACCAGGGGAGTTGTCCCTTCACCGTCCATTTGTGACACTGATGAAGTACTTCCTCATTATTTGCATGCTTGCTGGAAATTTTTATGGCATTGTAAGCTAGCCTCCCCGCATAAGTGGTACCTAAATTTTCTACTTGACAGATGCAACTGTCTTTTGGGCTGCAAAGGTCGACAGCAAGCTAGACAAATTGGTCGGAAGCTCACTCCAACCCGGGCTGGCTTTGAACTCATGACCTTTTGGTCAGCAATGGTAATAAACTTTATTTATACCCTGCCACCATCTCCCCTACAGGGACTCGGAGCAGCTTACATGAGGCCAAGCCCAAACAACAAATTACAGCAAAATAAAACCAAAAACACAAGCAACGAACAACAATATCATAATTACATAAAACATATGAATACATTAAAGATATGATCAGTAGTGATCTTAATGCAGCTGACTCCCAGCCAACTGTGCCACAGTCCCAGTGCATAGTTTGAACACATGTAAACACTCAAGGGCCCTGATATACCTGCATGTCTATTGGAATGTACAAAAAGGGTTTCCCTCTGTCCTGTTTTAATTACATGCTTTATTCCCAATACAAACTACCTGTTTATTCTAGCCTTTCAAGGTTTCACTTTACAGTCACGAACTAAAACAAGTGGGGTGTTGCCAAGGATTAGCTAAGCACTCTCTCCGTGTATTTACAGAAAGTATTGGTGGTAATATTTGCTAAAGGCCCCCAACACTTACACAATGTTTGACGGAGAGATTAGCAGTTGCCTGTGAAGAGCAGTCCAAGTTAGAGCAAGGCAAACAAACAAGGGAGCCCTGCAAAGAAGGGCATGGGAGAACAACAAAGGAAAATCCAACCCTGATCTGAGGGTGCCTCCTCTGATCTTTTCGGATCCAAAAGTTCAAAGCCCTTCTAGTTCTTCCCAGACTACAACTCCCATCAACCATAGAAGCAAAAATGGTGAGGGATAATAGGAACTGCAGTTCAACATCTAAAGAGTCACAAAGTTTATCATGGGCGAAGCTGAGCAACAATTGCATTTCTTCAATTTTGTTCTAGTTAAACATCTCCAAAAACAAGGCGCATCTTGGAATCACAGGTGTGTCTCACATCTTTTTTGTCGTGGCACTATTGGGGTGCACCTTACAATTGGTGGTGTCTTGCAATGGAAGAATTATGCTTTATAGCAGGTGTGGGCAAACTGCAAAAACATCCGGGTGTCCCGTAGGCAACGTCCTTGCAGACGGCCAACTCTCTCACACCAGAAGCAACTTGCAGTTTCTCAAGTCGTGAAGGGATGACAGAGGGGTCGCCAAGGATCATCAGAAAACACTGTATTTTCTGTTGTTCATGGGGGTTCTGTGTGGGAAGTTTGGCCCAATTCTTTCCTTGGTGAGGTCCAGAATGCTCTTTGATTGTAGGTGAACTATAAATCCCAGAAACTACAACTCCCAAATGTCAAGGTCCATTTTCCCCAAACTCCACTAGTGTTCACATTTGGGCATATTGAGTATCTGTGCCAAGTTTGGTCCAGATCCCTCATTGTTTGAGTCCACGGTACTCTCTGGATGTAGGTGAACTACAACTCCCAAACTCAAAGTTGATGCCCACCAAACCCTTCCTGTATTTTCTGTTGGTCGTGGGAATTCAGAATGCTCTTTGATTGTAGGTGAACTATAAATCCCAGCCATTGCAACTCCCAAATATCAAAGTCCATTTTCCCCAAACTCCACCAGTGTTCGCATTTTGGCATATTGAGTATCTGTACCAAGGTTGGTCCAGATCCATCATTGTTTGAGTCCACACTGCTCTCTGGATATAGGTTAACTACAACTCCAAAACTCAAGGTCAATGCCCACTAAATCTGTCCAGTTTTTTCTGTTGGTCATGGGAGTTCCTTGGTTCAATTCCATCAATGGTGGAGTTCAGAATGCTCTTTGATTGTAGATTAACTATAAATCCCAGCAACTACAACTCCCAAATGACAAAATCAATCCCCCTGCCCAAACCCCACCAGTATTGAAGTTTGGGCATATCGGGTATTTGTGCCAAATTTGGTCCAGTGAATGGAAATACATCCTGCATATCAGATATTTACATTACGATACATAACAGGAGCAATATTACAGTTATGAAGTAGCAACAAAAATAATGTTATAGTTGGAAGTCACCACAACATGAGGAACTATATTAAGGGGTCATGGCAATAAGAAGATTGAGAAACACTGCCTTAGGACATAGGAAAGCCATGTGTGTTTTGGACTTCAACTCCCATCATTCCTAATAGACTCAGACCCTCTCTTTTCCCAGATTATCTGGCAGTGGATATTCATATAACCCAGTTTAATGCAGAAAACCTGGAATAACATCCTGGGATATAGGGTATGTCTGGAAGGTCCCCCAGTATTGTTGGGTTGCTGTGAGTTTTCCGGGCTGTATGGGCATGACCCTGAGTTTTTATTTAAATACTGGTGGCCAGATTTTGTTCATTTTCATGGAAACGAACAAGCAGGGGAATTCCAGACATGAATCAACCAGGGCCATCTAACACCTATAGAATCATAGAGTTGGAAGAGACCTCATGGGCCATCCAGTCCAACCCCCTGCCAAGAAGCAGGAATATTGCATTCAAATTACCCTTGACAGATGGCCATCCAGCCTCTGTTTAAAAGCTTCCAAAGAAGGAGCCTCCACCACACTCCAGGACAGAGAGTTCCACTGTTGAATGGCTCTCACAGTCAGGAAGTCCTTCCTCATGTTCAGATGGAATCTCCTTTCTTGTAGTTTGAAGCCATTGTTCTGCGTCCTAGTCTCCAGGGAAGCAGAAAACAAGCTTGCTCCCTCCTCCCTATGACTTCCTCTCACATCTTTATACATGTTTCCTCTCAGCCTTCTCTTCTTCAGGCTAAATATGCCCAGCTCTTTAAACCGCTCCTCATAGGGCTTGTTCTCCAGACCCTTGATCATTTTAGTTGCCCTCCTCTGGACACATTCCAGCTTGTCAATATCTTTCTTAAATTGTGATGCCCAGAAATGGACACAGTATTCTAGGACTGCGAGAAGATCCAACCAGTCCATCCTCCAGGAAATAAAGCCCAACTGCTCATTGGAGGGAAGGATACTAGAGACAAAGTTGAAGTACTTTGGCCACATCATGAGGAGACAGCAAAGCTTAGAGAAGACAACTATGCTGGGGAAAGTGGAAGGTAAAAGGAAGAGGGGTCGACCAAGGGCAAGATGGATGGATGGCATCCCTGAAGTGACTGGCTTGACCTTGAAGGAGCTGGAGGTGGTGACGGCCGACAGGGAGCTCAGGCGTGGGCTGGTCCATGAGGTCACAAAGAGTCAGAGACAACTGAACGAATGAACAACAACAACATTCTAGGTGTGGTCTAACCAAGGCAGAATAGAGGGGTAGCATTATTCCGTGGACCTAGACACTATGCTCCTCTTGATGCAGGCCAAAATCCCATTGGCTTTTTTTGCCACCACATCACATTGTTGGCTCATGTTTAACTTGTTGTCCACGAGGACTCCGAGATCTTTTTCACACGTACTGCTCTCAAGCCATGTGTCCCCCATTCTGTATCTTTGCATTTCGTTTTTTTCTGCCTGAGTGGAGTATCTTGCATTTGTCCCTGTTGAACTTCATTTTGTTAGTTTTGGCCAATCATCTCTCTAATCCAATGGTTCTCAACCTTCCTAATGCTGGGACCCCTTAATACAGTCCCTCATGTTGTGGTGACCCCCAACCATAACATTGTTTTTGTTGCTACTTCATAAATTTCAGATATGCTAGATGTATTTTCATTCACTGGAGCAAACTGGGCACAAATAACCAATGCATCCACATGTAAATGCTAGTGGGGTTGTGGGAGGATTGGTTTTGTAATTTGGAAGTTGTAGTTGCTGGGATTTATAGTTCACCTATAATCAAAGAGCATTCTGAACTCCACCAGCGATGGAATTGAACCTAATTTGCCACACAGAACACCCATGACCAACGGAAAATACTGGAAGGGTTTGGTGGGTATTGACCTTGAGTTTTGGAGTTGTAGTTCACCTACTTCCAGAGAGCACTGTGGACTCAAACAATGGTGGATCTGGACCAAACTTGCCGTGAATACTCCATATGCCCAAATGTGAACACTGGTGGAGTTTGGGGAAAATAGACATTGGCCTGTGGGATTTGTAATTACTGGGATTTATAGTTCGCATACAATCAATGAGTTTTCTGAACTCCACCAACGAAAGAATTGGGCCAAACTTGACACACGGAACCCCTTGACCAACAGAAAATACTGTGTTTTCTGATGGTCTTGGGTGACCCTTCTGACGCCCCCTCGCGACCTACCCAGGGGTCCAGACCCCCAGGTTGAGAAACACTGCCCTAGGAGTAAACAGCCAGACTTTGAAGCTGCAAGGACATTCGGTGCTGATCAGGAGTGAAACTTTCTGAGGGAGGAGAGGGAGAGAGGAAAGGGCCTGAGGGTGTTAGGAATGATGGGAGTGGAAATCCAAAGCACCTGGAGGGCCCAAGTTGGCCCAAGCCTGTCCTAGATAGACCCATCCTTCAGCTCAGGCGAGGATCTGGAAGGCATTGAGGCTGCCTCTCTCTCAATTTGTAGGGCCTCGTAGGGCAGGAAAGCAGGACTAATCCGGGATCATTGAACCCGACAGGGAAAGGGAAAGTAGGGAAGGAAGAGGCAAAGCCCACTTCGGAGGCAAAAGGCGCAACTCAGCCGCATTCGCCGCCTTCCCGACCCAAGTCGCAAGGCTCCCCAGGAAGCGTCCGCTGTCTTTAGGGATCCGAGACAGAGCTGAGCATTAGGAGGAGGGTCCCCGCCACCCGAGCCCGCGGATAACCGCACACCAACTCACCCAGCAAGGCGGCCATCCCCAGCGCCACCAGCTCCATGGCTCCCGCTCGTCCGGCTCCCAGGCAGAGACAGCCAGCGCAGCAGGTGCCAAAGCCAGAGCGCCTGCCGGAGGGGCGGGGAAAGGGGCGGGGCCTCAACGAGGGAGGGGACCTATCAGGTAAGGAAGTGGGCGGGGCTCGCAGGTAGGGGCGGGGCCTCTGCTCTGCGGGAATACAGAGCAGCCAGAACCAAAACTTGAGACGCACTCCTAAAAGTTCTTTTAAACTTTCTAGAAATTGGGCTGCTGTGAGTTTTCCGGGCTGTATGTTCCAGAAGCATTCTCTCCTGACGTTTCTCTCACATCTATTCAGTTGAGGACACCTTCCCCCCTTCCCCAGCACCAACTGCTGCTCTGGGCCAGAGTGAGGAGGGAGGGGGCCAAGGGACCGTTCACCTCTCAACAAAAGATTCCCCCAGGCACTGCCAAATGCTAATCAAGGTGGTCAGTTGAAACATTCACACCTAGCTCCAGCAGACAAGAGTCCTTTGTCCCACCCTGGTCATTCCACAGATATATAAACCCTTTTTCCTAGTTCCAATAAACCTCACTACCTCTGAGGATGCTTGCCATAGATGCAGGCGAAACGTCAGGAGAGAATGCCTTGGATCACGATTTTAGTTACGAGACGTGGATGTGTTGTTATTGATGTGTCATTATTTTGTATATTTGCTGTTAATGGTTTTAAATATTGTATGTTGTTTGATTGACTTTTGCTCTTGTTGTGAACTGCGTTGAGTCGCCTTTGGAAGAGACCTTGTGGGCCATCCAGTCCAACCCCGTGCCAAGAAGCAGGAAAATCGCAAAGCACCCCATCAGTTGGCCATCCAGCTTCTGCTTAAAAGCCTCCAAAGAAGGAGCCTCCACCACACTCCAGGGCAGAGAGTTCCACTGCTGAACAGCTCTCACAGTCAGGAAGTTCTTCCTAATGTTCAGATGGAATCTCCTCTCTTGTAGTTTGAAGCCATTGTTCCGCGTCCTAGTCTCCAAGGAATCAGAAAACAAGCTTGCTCCCTCCTCCCTGTGGCTTCCTCTCACATATTTATACATGGCTATCATATCTCCTCTCAGCCTTCTCTTCTTCAGGCTAAACATGCCCATTTCCTTAAGCCACTCCTCATAGGGCTTGTTCTCCAGACCCTTGATCATTTCAGTCGCCCTCCTCTGGACACATTCCTACCGAAACGTCAGACGGCCAATTCTCTCACACCAGAAGTCACTTGCAGTTTCTCAAGTCGCTCCTGACACGACAAAAAAAATGTTATTATATTATATATTGTATATACATATATTTATAATATTATAATGTAATGCAATATAATACTACTAATAATAATAATATGATATTATAATTATATATTTATATTACATGTAATATTACTAATAATATAACAAATAATAATAAAATAATAATAAAACTTTATTTATACCCCGCCACCATCTCCCCAAGGGGACTCGGGGCGGCTTACATGAGGCCAAGCCCAACAACACATCAATAAACAACAAAGCAGTAAGCAGATAAAACAATATAATTAATACAATTAATTAAAACAATATAATTAATACAACTCACATATAGACAATAAACGCAAAAATTTTAAAGTTTTAAAACCTAAGGCTGGGCCAGATGTAATAGTTTACTTTTAAAAAAATAAATAAATTACAATATAATGGTATAGTACAATATAGTAATATTTAATACTGATATTGTACTATGCTAATAATATAATATATTGTATGTATATATATCTTGTAAGCCACTCTGAGTCCCCTTTGGGGTGAGAAGGGCAGCATATAAATGTTGTAAATAAATAAATATTACTTCTCATCCTCTGAGTAGCATATTGCTTCTCCAAACTGTATTCTAAAATCCATAGAGTTATACCCCACCGGATGTGGCCCAAACATGGTGGCTGACCTACATTACCAGCTTTGTTGTGTATTCGTTTAGTTGCTTCTGACTCTTCATGACCTCATGGAGCAGCCCACGCCAGAGCTCCCTGTCACCCTCACCACCCCCAGCTCCTTCAAGGTGAAGCCAGTCACTTCAAGGATCCCATCAATCCTTCTTGCCCTTGGTCAGCCCCTCTTCCTTTTTCCTTCCATTTTCCCCAGCATCATTGTCTTCTTTAAGCTTTCCTTTCTTCTCATGATGTGGCCAAAATACTTCATCTTTGCCTCTAATATCCTTCCCTCCAATGAGCAGTCAGGCTTTATTTCCTGAAGTATGGACTGCTTGGATCATCTCACGGTCCAAGGCACTCTCAGGATTTTTCTCCAGCATCACAGTTCAAAAGCATCTATCTTCCTTCACTCAGCCTTCCTTAATGTCCAGCTCCTGCATCCATAGGTTACAGGGAATACCATTACTTTAACTATGTGGATCTTCATTGCCAGTGTGATGTCTCTACTCTTCACCATTTTATCGAGATTGTACATTGCTCTCCTCCCAAGAAGTCAGCGTGTCCTGATTTCCTGGTTGCAGTCTGTGTCTGCAGTAATCTTTGCGCCTAGAAATACAAAGTCTGTCACAGACTCCACATTTTCTCCCTCTATTTCCCAGTTGTCAATCATTCTTGTTGCCATAATCTTGGTTTTTTTATGTTTAACTGCAACCCAGCTTTTGTGCTTTCTTCTTTCACCTTGATCAGAAGGCTCCTCAGCTGATGGGTTCTATCTAGTGCAATTTTCCAGATCAATACCTCAAATAATCCGAGGAACACCAAGAAAAAAGTTTTTTGTTGGGCTGTATAAATATAATAATAATAATAATAATAATAACAACAACTACAATGGCAGGCCGTTGTAGATGCTGAGAGTGGGATTTGCAAGGGAGACTGTTTAGTTTTTGACTGTACTTGTAAATATATTTTGGTCAGTGGGTTACACCCCTGAGCTGCTGAACTTGCTGACCAAAAGGTCAGCTGTTCAAATCCAGGGAGCAGGGTGAGCTCTCACTGCTAGCCTCAGCTTCTGACAACATGAAAATGTGAGAAGATCAATAGGTACCACTCCTGTGGGAAGGTAACAGTGCTCTATGCGGTCATGCTGGCCACATGTCCTTGGAGGCGTCTACGGACAACGCTGGCTCTTTGGCTTAGAAATGGAGATGAGCACAAACCCCCAGAATCAGACTCAATTAGACTTAATGTCAAGGAGAAACCTTTACCTTTTTTTATGCTCCACAAGACAGGACATGTAATTTTTTAAAAAAATGTGTAGTCATATTTTTGATGTCCTTGCTCTTTTTTAAAAACTTTATCGTGTCATATTTGTTGTTAACTACTTTTGAGTAGCTAGATTGGGAGAAAGGTAGGATAAATATAAATAATAATAGTTGAGGACAAGATGCTGCTTGGTTGTTGTAGGTTTTTCCGGGCTATATGGCCATGTTCTGGAGGCAATTTTTCTCCTGACGTTTCGCCTGCATCTATGGCAAGCATCCTCAGAGGTAGTGAGGTCTGTTGGAAGTAGGAAAAATGGGTTTATATATCTGTAGAATGACCAGGGTAATGTTTCAGCTGATCATCTTGATTTGCATTCAATGGCCTGGAAGTGCCTGGGGGGAATCTCTTGTTGAGAGTGAATTGATGTGCCTGATTGTTTACTCTCTGTTGTTTTGCTGTTGTAATTTTAGAGTTTTTTAATACTGGTAGCCAGATTTTGTTCATTTTCATGGTTTCCTCCTTTCTGTTGAAATTGTCCACATGCTTGTGGATTTCAATGGCTTCTCTGTGTAGTCTGACATGGTGGTTGTGAGAGTGGTCCAGCATTTCTGTGTTCTCAAATAATATGCTGTGTCCAGGTTGGTTCATCAGGTGCTCTGCTATGGCTGATTTCTCTGGTTGAAGTAGTTTGCAGTGCCTTGCAGGAAACCCACACACACGGATAGATTATCTACATAAAAACTCCAACCATCACCCAAGTCAAAAAAGAAGCACCATTAAAGCCTTGGCAGACCGTGCAAAAAGAATCTGCGAACCCCACCTCCTCCAAGATGTACTGAACCACCTAAACTGGGCTCTACAGGCCAATGGATACTCCACCTCAGACATCAGAAGAGCTGCAAACCGAGAACAAGCCACGAGAGTAAAGATGAAGATCCACCCAGAGGAAAAGTGTTCTTGCCATACATCAAGGGAACCACTGACCGCATAGGGAAACTGATGAGGAAACACAATATACAAACCACTTACAGACCCACCAAGAAAATCCAACAAATGCTACGTTCAGCAAAGGACAAGAGGGATCCTCTCACCTCTGCAGGAGTCTACCGTGTACCATGCAGCTGTGGACAAGTCTACATAGGGACCACCAAATGCAGCATTGCCCAAACACGAATCAAGGAACATGAAAGGCACTGCAGACTCCTTCAACCAGAGAAGTCAGCCATAGCAGAGCACCTGATGAACCAACTTGAATGAAAAGTAATGCCTCCCACCTTTGTTACTTGGGTTTGGATGGCAATATTTTAATAAATCAAATGCAGAAATAATCCTTAGAATATGCTCTTTAACTCCCATATTAACTTCAGAGAATTGGATACATTTCTGCCAACGATGAGCATGTTTTTTGAAGCCGTCACGCAGAGGTGGCCCTAGGTAATTTTCAATGGTAAGCAAACAGTATTTAGCCCCCCCCCCCTCCCAAAACCAATCACTGATAGATATTTTCTGTTTGTCGTGGGAGTTCTGTGTGCCATATTTGGTTCAATTCCATCATTGGTGGAGTTCAGAATGCTCTTTGACTGTAGGTGAACTATACATCTCAGTAACTACAACTCGCATATGTCAAGGTCTATTTTCCCCCAAGAGCGCCTCAAGAGCGCCCCTGGGCAAAATCAACTATACTGAAAATGCTTACTTTGCGTAATGGGTTGAGCCGCCCCTGCCATCACGGAAGAAGTTGACACTCTGTTTCCACAACCAGCGTCTCACAGTTCTCTCAACGTCTTTATTTATTTATTTATTTATTTATTTATGACATTTATATGCCGCCCTTCTCACCCCGAAGGGGACTCAGAGTGGCTTACAAGTTGAAAGTAAATAAAATATATTATTATCATAGCACAATATTAATATTATATATTGCATTGTACTATAATATTATACTGTAATATGATTAGTAATATGACATTTAATATAAAATATATAATTATAATATCATTTTATTAGTAGTAGTAGTATATTGTATTACATTATAATATTATCAATATTATATGTATATACAATATATTATATTATATTATATTATATTATATTATATTATATTATATTATATTATATTATAATAAGCACAGTGCAGGACACAAGACAGAACTGCCTTCCTGGCCCCTCTCTACATTCTGATCTCAGAGCAGCAGTTGGTGCTGGAAGGGGGGGGAGGGCTGTCACTGGTGGGGTTCAGAACACTCTTTGATTGTAGGTGAACTATAAATCCCAGTACCTACAACTCCCAAATGTGAAGGTCTATTTCTCCCAAACTCCATCTGTGTTCATATTTGAGCATATGAAATATTCATGCCAAGTTTGGTCCAGATCCATCATTGTTTGAGTCCATGGTAGTCTCTGGATGTAGGTGAACTACAACTCCCAAACCTAAGGTCAATGCTCACCAAACCCTTTTCTGTTGGTCATGGAAGTCCTGTATGTTCAATTCTATCATGCTATTTGATTGTAGGTGAACTATAAATCCCAGCAACTACAACTCCCAATCTATCTCTTTATCTCTATCTATCTATCTATCAATCTATCTATCTATCTATCTATCTATCTATCTATCTCTATGGCTGGATGGCTCTTTGTCAGGAGGACTTTGATTACGTTTTATTGCCCTGATGAAGGGAGTTGGATTGGAGGGCCTTAAGTATTTTCTGTTGGTCATGGGGATTCTGTGTGGGAAGTTTGCCCCAATTCTGTCGTTTGTGGGGTTCACAATGTTCTTTGATTGTAGGTGAACTGTGAATCCCAGTGACTACAACTCCCAAATGTCAAGGTCTATTTTCCCCAAACTCCATCTGTGTTCATATTTGGGTGTATTGAGTATTCATGCCAAGTTTGGTCCAGATCCATCATTGTTTGAGTCCTCAGTGCTTTCTAGATGTAGGTGAACTACAACTCCCAAACTCAAGGTCAAAGCCCACCAAACCCTTCCAGTATTTTCTGTTGGTCATGGGAGTTCTGTGTGCCAAGTTTGGTTCAATTCCATCGTTGATGGAGTTCAGAATGCTCTTTGATTGTAGGTGAACTATAAATCCCAGCAACTACAACTCCCAAATGACAAAATCATAATTTTTTGAGTGATGGTCACTCCTTGTGTTGTGAGATGTTTTCTTGCCAAATTTGGTGTGATTTCGTTCATTGGTTCTTTTGTTTTTAAGGTACTCATTACGCACAGAGCATTTATATATATATAGAAGAATAGTGTATTTTGGTGTAAGTCAATCCTGGATAAACTACACTAAACACCCGCCTCTACTGGAGTTAAACTAGTTGCTAGAACTAGTTGGTTGTTGTGGGTCTTATATCTGCTTTTTGGAGTTTGTTTTGGGGTTGCAGGTTATGTTGCTCATACTGTACAATTTGCTGCTACTTTCAAAGGGGCCTCGGGGAAACTTCATATTTTAAATTTAGCAATCTCATCCTGATTCTGAGAAAAGTAAAATAACCAACTTCCCACCCATCTGTCAACCCCCCCCCCCCCCAAATAATTACTAGCTAGTGAAACGAACCTTCAAATGAACACAACTGATGTCCGCTTGATGGTTAATCAGATTTGGACAGCAGCAGAGTAACAACTTTAACATGTTCTTAAATCAAATCAGGATTTAACCAAATCTCTAAATATTAACAGATTAGATTTGCACAGAGCTGCGGCATGTTAATCTCTTTTGTATTCCTAGAGAAATCTATTGTCTTATCATTTTGAACCATCCGTGTCAAGAGTCCACCAGACTAAAGAGAAGGAAGTGGTGAGACAAATACAATTTCCTTGTTCCTCTGTTTGTTGTGTATTCTACGTGAACACATTTTTTTCTGCTTTATTTGGAGTCAGCCACTGCTTGGAAATAGACCTTCATTGTTCAGAACAGGCACGGGGACATTCAGATTGAATCTACAATTCAACCCTCCCCAGAGTTCTGCAAATGACACTCCTCCACTCGATACCATTGTTTTGTGACCGCATTTCTGTGTACGAACTCACATGATCTCTTTGATCATCTGGAGAGACCCTGCTTGCGCTCCCACCTCCTTCACAGGCGCGATTGGTAGGGAGGAAGGAGGGCCTTCTCAGTGGTGGCCCCCCGACTCTGGAACTCACTCCCCAAGGACATCAGGCATGCCCCAACTCTGGCAGTCTTTAGGAGGAGCCTAAAAACGTGGTTGTTCCAGTGTGCCTTCCCAGAATAAGGAAGATTCTCAGCAATATGCCCTCAAAATGCATTTTATTACTGGTTTAGGACTGACTGTGTCCCCTCATCTCTCTTTGAAAACCCGATACCGGTTATATCCTACCTTGTTCATGCCCAGCATTTAACTATTACATTTAGCCCGGCCATAGGCTTTTAAATCTTTGTTTGTTACTGTTTATTGTTTACTGTTTATATGTGATTTATATTAATTAATTAATAAATAATAATAATGATAACACTTTATTTGTACCCCGCTACCATCTCCCCAAGGGACTCGGTGTGGCTTACATGAGGCCGAGCCCAAAATACAACAATACAAGCAATAACAACAACAATATACACAATGAAAAAACATAGACCATAAAAATACAACATTATCAATAAGACAACACACAATTAAAAACAGTGGGAAGGCCAAATGTAGAGTTAAAATTGGAAATAATGCTGGGACATGGACGAAAGGTGATAGTGGTGTTTGTGGAAGGGCATACGAGCAGACCTAAAGAAATGTAAAGTGCTTTGGAGGACCATTATGGGATCATTATTTCGGGAAGGCACACTGGAACAGCCATGTCTTCAAGCTCCTCCTGAAGACTGCCAGAGTTGGGGCCTGTCTGATGTCTTTAGGGAGTGAGTTCCAGAGTCGAGGGGCCACCACCGAAAAGGCCCTCTCTCTTGTCCCCACCAACCATGCCTGCGATGCTGGTGGGATCAAGAGCAGGGCCTCTTCAGATGATCAAAGGGATCGTGTGGGTTCATATACAGAGATGCGGTCATGCAGGTAGGCGGGTCCCAAACCATTCAGGGTTTTGTAGGTAAGAACCTGCACCTTGAATTGGGTCCGGTAGGTGAATGGCAGCCAGTGGAGCTCCTTGAACAGGAGGGTTGACCGCTCCCTGTAAGGAGCCTCAGTTAACAACATGGCTGCCGCCCGTTGGATCATTTGAAATTTTCGGGCCGTTTTCAAGGGCAGCCCCACGTAGAGTGCATTGCAGTAATCCAGTCTAGAGGTGACTAAGGCGTGGACCACTTTGGCCAGATTAATTGTATTGTATTTATTGTTTTTGTTTATTGCTTTTTTAATTGATGTACTAATAGGCTTAGCCTCATGTAAGCTGCTCCGAGTACCTTGGGGAGATGGTGGCGGGGTATAAATAAAGTTATTCTTCTTCTTATTATTATTATTATTATTTGTAGCTTCCTGGTATTAGTAGTTTGCCCTCCCTCCCAATTCTGAAAGTCTGAAATGCTTCTCCTAAGGTTTATTGACTGGTAGTTTAAGAACTTTAAGCCAAAAATATGGATTTTTTTTAGATATGACCATTTTGCCCTGGCTCGAGTTGCCTCTGGAATGCAACCAGTGAGAATTTCTTGGAAACTCAAAAAATGTCCCTTCAAGGTCTGAACCGACTCGCATCATTTCTCAAAGCTTTAAAGAGACTCCCTCCTATAAAACAAGACTATAAGAATGAATCCTGGAACTTTTTGCGTGCCAAGAATATGTGCTTCTTTTTCTTCCCCCCTTCTTTTTGCATCTTGCAACAAGAACTTTTCCAAACTTATGGTCCTCTATGTATGTTAAACCATAGCTCCCTAAGGACAGTGGCGTAATGGGTTAAGCCCTTGTGCTGACAGGACTGTATGACTGTGATTTTCTATACTGCATATACTCGAGTATAAGCCAAGTTTTTCAGCCCTTTTTAAGGCTGAAAAAGACCCCCTTGGCTTATACTTGAGTCAAAGTTATTTATTATTTTATTCTGTTATTATTTTATTACATTTATTATTTTACTCTATTATGGTTATTATTACATGTATTATTTTACTCTCTTTATTATTGCTATTACATGTATTATTACACTCCCCCTGAAGCCACAGGCCCGCAGTTTGGGAGTCCTCTTGGATTCATCGCTTACGCTCGAGGCTCAGGCGTCGGCGGTGTCTGGGAGGGCTTTCGCACAACTGAGACTTGTGCGCCAACTGCGACCGTACCTCGCGAAGGCGGATCTGGCCGGAGTGGTCCATGCCTTGGTCACCTCCAGATTGGACTACTGCAATGCGCTCTATGTGGGGCTGCCCTTGAAGACGGCTCAGAAGTTCCAACGAACAGCAGCCAGGATGCTAACTGGGGCCCCTTACAGAGAGAGGTCAACCCTCCTGTTCAAGGAGCTCCACTGGCTGCCGTTTATATTCCGAACCCAATTTAAGGTGCAGGTGCTTACCTACAAAGCCCTGAACGGTTTGGGACCAGCCTACCTGCATGACCGCATTTCCATCTACGAACCCTCACGTTCACTTCGGTCATCTGGAGAGGCCCTGCTCGAGATCCCACCTGCGTTGCAAGCGCACTTGGTGGGGACGCGGGACAGGGCCTTTTCCATGGTGGCCCCCTGACTCTGGAACACCCTCCCCAAAGATCTTAGACAGGCCCCTACATTAAGAGTCTTCAGAAAGAACTTGAAGACCTGGCTTTTCCGATGCGCCTTCCCAGATTAGGAAATCTCCACTACCAAGTCCCATAAGCACTTTACTAGAACCAATGATTGCTGCACATCGCACTTGCCCTAGAAGCCTCATATACACCTCCTGTCACATCAGCACTTTTAATTCTTGTACCCATTACTCCGGCCCGGCCCAGTTTTATTGTGTTTTAGTGTATTGTTTATTGCTTGTTGTTCATTTTGCTTTTAATTGTTTGATTTGCTTAGATTGTATTGTTATCTTGTGTGTTGAGGCCTCGGCCTATGTAAGCCGCATCGAGTCCTCCGGGAGATGCTAGCAGGGTACAAATAAAGTTTAATAATAATAATTATTATTTCAGTGTCAGTGTTGACTTTGGTGGAGAGGTGGCTGCCAAAGTAGCGGAAATGATCGACATGTTCTAATGTTACACCATTAAGTGGTATTTCTGGCATTGGAGAGGGATTGGCTGATGACTGCTAGAAGAGCACTTTGGTTTTCTCGATGTTCAATGACAGGCTGAGCTTCTCATATGCTTCATATCCCTGCATGGGAAGCTGGAGCTGACAGACGGGAGCTCATCCCATCTTGCGGATTCAAACCGTAGACCTTCAGGTCAGCAGTTCAGCCAGCACATTGTGCTACCGCAGCTCCTATGACGTATGCTGTTTAACATTTGACTTCCCCCTTGCATTAAGGCATCACTGGTTACAGATTGGGAGTGATCCGGGATTCATCGCTGAGCATGGAACCCACGGTCTTGGCGGTGGCTTGGAGAGCTTTTGCACAATTAAAACTTGTGTGCCAGCTGCGTCTGTACCTTGGGAAGCCTGATTTGGCCACTGTGGTCCACGCTCTTGTTACATCCCGAATAGATTACTGCAACGCGCTCTACGTGGGGTTGCCTTTGAAGACTGTTCGGAAACTTCAATTAGTCCAACGGGCGGCGGCTAGATTACTCACCGGAGCGTCATACAGGGAGCATACCACCCCCCTGTTATGTCAGCTCCACTGGCTGCCGATCCAGTTCCGAGCACAATTCAAAGTGCTGGTTTTGACCTACAAAACCCTATACGGGTCCGGCCTAGTGTACCTGTCTGAACGTATCTCCTTCTACGTCCCACCTCGGAGTTTAAGATCTTCTGGGGAGGCCCTGCTCTCGGCCCCGCCTTTATCACAAGTGAGACTGGCGGGGACAAGGGACAGGGCCTTCTCGGTGGTGGCCCCTCGCCTGTGGAATGCACTTCCCGGGGAAATTTGGTCATCAACATCCCTCCTCTCTTTCAGAAGGAAGATAAAGACCTGGATATGGGACCAGGCCTTTGGGTAAGCTGGCAGATGGATAAAAGACAATGATGACCAGAGTAGGAAAGGACAATGACAATGCTGGATGGATTATGGATTTATGAATTGACGAACGTTGACAAGATGATTTTATTGCTGCTGTTGTTTTAATTTGACTGTTTTAATTAGTTATAACTGTCGTTGTTATATTGTAAACTGCACATTGTGTTTTGTGAATTGTTGGGCATCGAATTGTGCCTTTTGTAAGCTGCCCTGAGTCCCCCCTAGGGGGTTGAGAAGGGCGGGGAAGAAGCACTCCAAATAAATAAATAAATAAATACATCCGGAGAACGTTTTTATTTAAAAAATAAAATAATTATTTTTCAGCCCAGCCTCGAACACAGATTAACAAGCCATCAGGTCAAGCCTTGTGATTGTGAACTAGGGAGCTGGAAAGCTCTATGTGCCACCTTGAATTCATTGGAAGTAAACCCCAACCAACCTCAATGTATTGTCGAAGGCTTTCATGGCCGAAATCACTGGGTCGTTGTAGGTTTTTCTGGGCTATATGGCCATGTTCTGGAGGCAATTTTTTTTTCTCCTGACGTTTCGCCTGCATCTATGGCAAGCATCCTCAGAGGTAGTGAGGTCTGTTGGAAGTAGGAAAAATGGATTTATATATCTGTGGAATGACCAGGGTAATGTTTCAGCTGATCACCTTGATTTGCATTCAATGGCCTGGAAGCCTGGGGGGAATCTCTTGTTGAGAGTGAATTGATGTGCCTGATTGTTTACTCTCTGTTGTTTTGCTGTTGTAATTTTTGAGTTTTTTTTAATACTGGTAGCCAGATTTTGTTCATGTTCAACAAGAGATTCCCCCCAGGCGCTTCCAGGCCATTGAATGCAAATCAAGGTGATCAGATGAAACATTACCCTGGTCATTCCACAGATATATAAACCCATTTTTCCTACTTCCAACAGACCTCACTACCTCTGAGGATGCTTGCCATAGATGCAGGCGAAACGTCAGGAAAAAAATTGCCTCCAGAACATGGCCATATAGCCCGGAAAAACCTACAACAACCCAACCTCAATGTGTTTAATCAGCTGAGGGGGAAAAGCTAAAGGGCCTAAGACCAGGAATTCTGGGAGTTGAAGTCCAAAACACCTGGAGGGCCCAAGTTTGCCCAGGACCTTGAGATCTTTTTACTTAGTATATATTTCTTGAATATGGCCAGAGTTTGGAAAACCCTTAATTCTTTGCAACAGGACTCCCTCTGCTGGCATGAACGGAATGGTCTTTGTTATTTGAGACAAGCAAGAATAATAATCTTGAAAGTATTTTTAATTTCAACTGAACATTAGAAAAAACTTCCTGACTGTGAGAGCCGTTCAGCAGTGGAACTCTCTGCCCCGGAGTGTGGTGGAGGCTCCTTCTTTGGAAGCTTTTAAGCATAGGCTGGATGGCCATTTGTCAGGGGTGATTTGAATGCAATATTCCTGCTTCTTGGCAGAATGGGGTTGGACTGGATGGCCCATGAGGTCTCTTCCAATTCTTTGATTCTATGATTCTATGATATCTGTTTGTATGCCAGCATTGATGTTACTGAATGATAAATGTAAACAGTGGGCAAACTGCCTTAATGAGCTCTGAACTGGGAGAGAAAGCCATATTTTAGAAGCGCCATAAATTTTAAACAACCAGCAACCTTCTTCTACATGTGCAAAGGTGGAAAGCTGCAAATTTTTATTTATTAATATTTTAATTTATTTATAGCATTTATATGCTGCCCTTCTCACCCCGAAGGGGACTCAGTGCGACTTACAACATATAGGCTTGGGTGATCCAGTTCATTAATTTCGTTATTCGTTATTGATTCGTTTTTAAATTAGCTTACGATCCAATATCGGGCCATGCAGGAATGGTGTGAGGAGTAATTAAGAATCGAAACAATTTTTTCCAATTTTCGTAATTATTTCGTAATTATTTTCATATGTCTGGTGCATTGTATTGTATATTATATTATATTATTATATATTATATTACTATATTATATTATAATAGAATATATATTATATATATAATAATATAATATAATATAATAATATATAATATTATATTATATATAATATAATATAATATACAATAATATAATAATATTATTATAATATAATATAATATAATATAATATAATATAATATAATATAATATAATATACAATAATATAATATAATAACATTATAATATAATATACAACAATATAATATTATAATATAATATAATATAATATAATATAATATAATAATATAATATAATATAATATAATATAATGTAATGTAGTTGTTGTTTGTTTTATCACACCAACAGTCAACAACAGAGGAAGAGGGAAGCTTCAGAAGTTCCTCCTGTCCCATTTGGAGGTTTTTTTTAGCATATTGCGCAATCGCGTTCGCCATTAACGAATCGATTCGTAATTTACGAAATTTCAAAATCTTAAATTTCGGAAGTCCTCAGAAACGAAACAAGTTTAGAACCAATTTTTTTCTTGATCGCCCAAGCCTAATATATACATACAATATATATTATTAGCATAGCACAATATCAGTATTAAAAATTACTATATTGTATTATACCATTATATTGTAATATTATTAGTAATATTAATAATTATTAGTTATATTTAGTAATTATTACTTATATATTTTTTTTAAAAACATCTTTCTATACACTTCTAGAAACCTACATCCTTACCTTGGCAACCAATGATGGACTGAAATGCTTTTTGAATGGAAGCTAAAGCTTATATTAATTTGAGGTTACTTATTTATTTAAATGAATTTTACCTCATCTCCGTGGAGGCAAAGTGGGATGAATATATATAATCTGCTGGTATTTCCACAATGGTGGCAAAGCAGGTAAAACCGCTGAGCTGCTAAACTTGCTGACCAAAAGGTCACAGGTTCAAATCCAGGAAGCGGGGTAAGCTCCTGCTGTTAGCCCCAGCTTCGGCCAAACTAGCAGTTTAAAAATATGCAAATGTGAGTCGATCAAAATGTACTGCTTCGGTAGGAAGGTAACGGCGCTCCATGGAGTCATGCCAGCCACATGACATTGGAAGTGTAAATGGCAGTGGTTCCCAACCTTTCTAAAACCGTGACCTCTAAATACAGTTCCTCATGTTGTGGTGACCCCCAACCATAAAATTATTTTAATTGCTACTTTAGAACTGTAATTTTGCTACTTTTATGAATCTAATGTAAATATCTGATATGCAGGATGTATTTTTATTTTTATAAATGGAACCTAATTAAAGCATAGTGATTAATCACAAAAGCAATATGTTTGGGGGAGTATGGACAATGGATGATGGGATTTGCAGTACCTTCAACTGATTCTGCTCTGACTTCCACAGACCAGAGACCCCCACAAATTACAGAACTGGACCAAACTCGGCACAAAGAACCCACATGACCAACAGAAAATACTGGAGGGGTTTGGAAGGAATTGGCAGTGATTTAGGGGAGATGTAGTTCACCTACATCCGGAGAGAACTGAGAACCCAAACAACTATGGATCTGGACCAAACTTGGCACGAATACTTAATATGCCTAAATTTGAACTCTGGTGGAGGTTAGGGAAAATATATCCTGACATTTGGGAGTTGCAGTTACCTGGAGTTATAGTTCACCTGCTATCAAAGAGCATTCTGAACACCAACAACAATGGAATTGAACCAAATTTGGGATATAGAACTCCCATGACCGACAGAAAATACTGGAGAGCAGTGGTTCTCAACCTTCCTGATGCCACGACCCCTTAATACGCTTCCTCATGTTATGGTGACCCCCAAACATAAAATTAGTTCCATTGCTACTTCATAACTGTCATTTTGCTGCTGTTATGAATAGGAATGTAAATATGTTTTTGCATTTTATGCAATTTATTTTTTGATTTTCTGTTGTTTTTTGTGTTTATATTGTGTTTACTGTATTGATGGGCATGGCCTTATGTAAGCCGCCCTGAATCCCCTTGGGGAGATGGAGGCGGGGTATAAATAAAGTTTATTATTATTATTATTATTATTATTATTATTATTATTATTAATATCTGATATGCAGGATGTATTTTCATACACTGGACTGAATTTGGCACAAATACCCAATACACCCACATTTGAATACTGGTGGGATTGGGAGACGGTATTGATTTTGTCCTGTGGGAGTTGTAGTTGCTGGGATTGATAGTTCACCTACAATCACAGAGCATTCTTAACCCCACCAACGATGGAATTGAATCAAACTTGGCACACAGAACTCCCATGACCAACAGAAAACACTAGAAGGGTTTGGTGGGCATTGACCTTGAGTTTTGGGAGCTGTCGTTCACCTACATCAAGAGAGCACTGTGGACTCAAACAATGATGGATCTGGACCAAATTTGGCACAAATTCTCAATATGCCCAAATGTAAACACTGGTGGAGTTTGGGGAAAATAGAATCTTGACATTTGGGAGTTGTAGTTGCTGGGATTTATAGTTCACCTACAATCAAAGAGCATTCTGAACCCTACCAACAATTTAATTGGGCCAAACTTCCCACATAGAACCTCCATAGCCAACAGAAAATACTGTGTTTTCTGGTGGTCTTTGGTGACCCCTCTGACACCCCCTCATGACCCCTCCAGGGGTCCCGACCCCTAGGTTGAGGAACACTGCTGGGGAGGTTTGGGAGAGACTCGCAGCAAGAAGAGGGTACACGGGGGGCAGGGGGCAGCACCAGCGAGGCTTGCCTTCGCCCTTCTCCTCTGGGCTCTTCCTCCTCCTCGTCTCCATTTGGAGACCCCAAAGGGAGAAGAGGAGGAGGAGAAGGAGGAAAAGCCCAGAGAAGGGAGAAGGGCGAAGGAAAGCCTCACTGCCACCCCACACTCCTCTCGCTGCTTCTTGAGGCCTCCAACAGCAGCGGAGGCCTCGAAGGGCAGCGAGAAGAGGGTGCAGGGACGGCAGCACCAGCGGGGTTTGCCTTGCCCTTCTCCTCTGGGCTCTTCCTCCTCCTCGTCTCCATTTGGAGATCCCAAAGGGAGAAGAGGTTGAGAACCACTGGTCTATGGACAATGCCAGCTCTTCGGCTTAGAAACAGATTTATTTATTTATTTACCATATTTTTATGCCGCCTTTCTCAGCCAAAAAGCGACTCAAGGCGGTTTCCATTCGGCACCGTTCGATGCCCTGCAACAGTGTTTCTCAACCTGGGGATCGGGACCCCTGAGGGGGTCACGAGGGGGTGTCAGAGGGGTCGCCAGAGACCATCAGAAAACACAGTATTTTCTTTTGATCATGGGGCCCTGTGTGGGAAGTTTGGCCCAATTCTGTCATTGGTGGGGTTCAGAATGCTCTTTGATTGCAGGTGAACTATAAATCCCAGCAAATACAACTCCCAAATGTCAAGGTCTATTTCCCCCAAACTCCACTAGTATTCACATTTGACCATATTGAGTATTTGTGCCAAGTTTGGTCCAGATCCATCATTGTTTGAGGCCACAGTGCTCTCTAGATGTAGGTGAACTACAACTCCAAAACTCAAGGTCAATACTCACCAAACCCTTCCAGTATTTTCTGTGTCCCACGTTTGGTTCAATTCCATTGTTGATGGGGTTCAGAATGCTCTTTGATTTTAGGTTAACTATAAATCTCAGCAACTACAACTCCCAAATGACAAAATCAATCCCCCTCCCCCACAACCCCACCAGTATTCAAATTTGGGCATATTGAGTATCTGTGCCAAATTTGGTCCAGATCCACCATTGTTTTGAGTCCACAGTGCTCTCTAGAAGTAGGTGAACTACAACTCCTAAACTCAAGGTCCATGCCCACCAAACCCTTCCAGTATTTTCTGTTGGGTCATGGGAGTTCTCTGTTCCAAGTTTGGTTCAATTCCATCATTGATGGAGTTCAGAATGCTCTTTGATTGTAGGTGGGCTACAAATCCCAGCAGCTACAACTACCAAATGACAAAATTGATTAACCCTCCAACCCCACCAGTATTCAAATTTGGGCCTATCGAGTATTTGTGCCAGATTTAGTCCAGTGAATGAAAATACATCCTGCATATCAGATATTTACATGACGATTCATAACAGTAGCAAAATGACAGTTATGAAGTAGCAAGGAAAATAATGTTATGGTTGGGGGTCACCACAACATGAGGAACTGTATGAAGGGGTCGAGGCATTAGGAAGGTTGAGAAACACTGCCCCCCAACATATAAAATAGAATTAAAAACATAGCATATAAAATATGGTTTCATATATATTTGATGAGCTCCAACCCCCAGAATTGGACATGATTAGACTTAATGCCAAGGGGAAACTTTTGCCTTTATCTTATTCCCACACAGGACTGTTTGTATTACTTCACTGTTTAGCCAATGAAAGTGCTACAAAAGTCGTACCGATTGCATCATATTTGGGAGTACAAAAAAAGTGGTATTTCTAGAGGGCACAGAAAACTGTTGAAATCTTACAAATCGGATGTAGTAACAACTTGTGCAAGTATTTGTTTACTTACCTCTAATTGCTATGGCACACAGAAGCCTGCACAGAGCTGTCCTTGCATACCCAGATGAAATGTATAGTTGCAGCACATCGGGCTTTAGAAGTCAATCTGTAATTGCAGAATCTATATAAATAAAAATGTAATGTTTGTTTGTGGGATTAACATAACTCAAAAACCACTGGACTAATTGACACCAAATTTGGACACAAGACACCTAACAACCCAATGTATGTCCTTCACTCAAAAAAAAAATTGTCATTTGGGAGTTGTAGTTGCCAGGATTTATAGTTCACCTACAATCAAAGAGCATTCTGAACTCCATCAAGGATGGAATTAAACCAAACTTGGCACACAGAACTCCCATGACCAACAGAAAATACTGGAAGGGTTTGGTGGGCAGTGTCCTTTGGTTTTGGAGTTGTAGTTCACCTACATCCAGAGATCACCGTGGACACAAACAATGATGGATCTGGACCAAACTCTAGACGAATACTCAATATGCCCAAATGTGGACACTGGTGGAGTTTGAGGGAAATAGAATCTTGACATTTCGGAGTTGTAGTTGCTGGGATTTATAGTTCACCTATTGCCCAGGGAATGTCCAGATATTTTAACCTCCTTGTAGGTTTCTCTCATGTTCCTTCATGGGAAGCTGGAGCTGACAGGGGGAGCTCAACCCACTCTCCCTGGATTTTGATTCGAACTGCTGACCTATTGGTTAGCCGTCCTGCCGGCACAAGGTTTTAACCCATTGCGCTACAGGGGACTCCACAGGGTGTGATAAAAAGATGTTCATAAACAAATAACTGAATTTCAGTTGAAATTTAGAAACACAGTAATTATCATTACCATATATACTCTTTAAGTTGACCTCATGTATAAGTTGAGGAAAGGCTTTGGGGCCAAAATGATGGATTTTGATATGACCGCTGGACAAATTGAGGGTTGCTCCATGGAGAGTGGGAAGCCCCAATGCTGCCTCAAAGGCCCAACATCCTCCATTCTTTCAGGATCTCCCAGGATGGACTAAATGTTTGCCATTTGTTGCTCTACTGGGAGAAGTGCATTGTTCGTGTTTTTGATAAGGGCTAAGGTTCAGTATTTACATTGACCTGTGGATAAGTCTACCCAGTTTTTGGGGATTGATTTTTTAACAAAATTTTTCTAGACCTATCCATAAGTATATATGATTATGCCATATAATTGCAGGTTAAATCGCTGAGCTGCTGAACTCGCAGAATGAAAGGTCAGCGGTTGAAATCCAGTGAGCAGGGCGAGCTCCCACTGTTAGGCCCAGCTTCTGCTAACCTAGCAGCTTGAAAACATGCATACGTGAGTAGGTCAATAGGTATTGCTTTGGTGGGAAGGTAACAGCGCTCTGTGCAGTCATGCCGGCCACATGACCTTGGATATGTCTATGGACAACGCTGGCTCTTTGGCTTAGAAATAGAGATGAGCACCACCCCCAGAGTCAGACACGACTAGACCTAATGTGAGGGGAAACCTGTACCTTTTAAAATAATGTAAATGTAATAATAACAAACAATAATAGAGTAAAATAATACATGTAATAAAAATAGAGTAAAATAATAAATGCAGTAAAATAAAGTAAAATAGCAAATGTAATAATAATGTAAATGTGCTTATATATCCCTCCAATAATAAAGAGTAAAATATTACATGTAATAATCAATAGAGTAAAATAATAAATGTAATAATAATAGAGTAAAACAATACATGTAATAGCAATAATAAATAGAGTAAAATAATTAATGTAATAACAATAATAGAGTAAAATAATAAATGTAACTAGCCATCCCTGTGTATATGTGTTTTGTGTGTATATATATTTGTGTATATGTGTATATATGTGTGTTTGTGTATATATGTGGTTTTGTGCATGCGTTGTAATGTATTTTTTATTTATTTTTTTGGCTTTTTAAGTCTCTTCTGCTGTGTTTTTCAGTGTTTTTATGAGTGATGGTCACTTGTTGGCCTGATAGGTGTATTGTGTCCAAATGTGGTGTCAATTAGTCCAGTGGTTTTTGAGTTCTGTTAATCCCACAAATGAACAGTACATTTTTATTTATATAGATAAAATAATAACAAGAGTAAAATAATAAATAACTTTGACTCAAGTATAAGCCAAGGGGGCATTTTTCAGCCTAAAAAAAGGACTGAAAAACTTGGCTTACACTCGTGCATATACGGTATAGAAAATCACAGTCATACTGTTTTCAGAAACCCACAGTGTATTAGTTTATATATATATACATTTGTCGTGTCAGGAGCGACTTGAGAAACTGCAAGTCGCTTCTGGTGTGAGAGAATTGGCCGTCTGCAAGGATGTTGCCCAGGGGACGCCCGGATGATTTGATGTTTTTATCATCCTTGTGGGAGGCTTCTCTCATGTCCCCATAAGAGGAGCTGGAGCTGATAGAGGGAGCTCATCCGCCTCTCCCCAGATTCGAACCTGCAACCTGTCGGTCTTCAGTTTATAAATGTCTTGACAGAAAATAAATGTCTGAATAGGTACTAATATGTTACACTAATTTTGGAGAGTAAGCCTGGAGGAATCTCCCTTAAACCTTTGGTAGGTTGTCATACATTTGAAAACATTTTAGACAATATTAACAAAACATATTTTCACATGAATATGAGTTAATTTCTAAATCCTGAAAGATACCAAGTAAGAACACATTTCTGAAAAATCGACGGATTTGCTTGCTTTTATTTGGACTGACACATTCATTGTTATGTCACAACTTCCACGGATCAATGAAGTTTTTTAAAAAAAGAAATGTAAAAAAATCTGGAACTTGCCAGCAGCATAATGGGGTTTATATAGTGATATTTTGACGCGGCATTAAAAATGCTGAGTACCCCGGATCCCACAACTTTCCCATTCCCACCCTGTCCCGCCCCTATCTCACAGCTTTGATTGCATTTAACAAAAAGCATGGTTTGATTAAACATTTCCCAGTGGTTGAGTTACTTTCACTGCCACACAAAAAGGATAACCTTTTTTTTTTGTAAAAAAAGACCAGAATTACTTTAATGTAAAAAAAAATCCAACAAAACAAAAATAAAATTGATATGGCAACACTACTAGGAAAGTGGGATATATCACAGAAACAGAAGGTATCTTGCAGGCAACACTGGTTGGAAATAGTAAAAAACACTTGATGGTTGAAAAAGTGTGAAATGCTATAACTTATATACAAGAGAGGTTAAAAGTGGCACTGAAAAGCAGTCTTGTGTGACTCCAAATTGAAACCTGCCATGATCTATTGCTTATTTATTACACAGCTGTAATAACACATATAGAGAGACAGATGTGTAAAAATGAGACATTGTGGAAAACAGTTTTTCGTATGAAAACTTAAAGTGTACGCTCGTTCGACGTGGAATGTACCAACAGTCACTATATTTACAAGGCTCCCTTTCAAAGTCTTTGCTTTTCAAAACCTGCTGATTGGCCCAAGCAAATAGAATGTATATTTCACTGACTTAGGAAACACTTTTTGGGAAATCGCCTCCAAATATGGATTTGTTGTCATTCAAGTTCTTTCACAAAGGCTCCTTTCGTCCAGTTAAAGATGCCCAAATGCCACCCAGGAGTCAAAGCCCTGATCCTTATGAAGGACGGAACTCAGTTGTTAAATTTCAAGGAGTACCCAATGGCTTTTTCCAGGCACTCTACCAATGAGCCAGCAGAAAGGAAGTCCCTTTCCACCTCCACAAATTTGATGTAGATGGACTTGGGAGAAATCCCTGGGTCTACAATGCAGTTCTGAGATAAAAATCCATTGATCCCAACCCAGTCTTTGCTGAAGGTTTTGGTGTTTGCCTGAAAGTGTAAGAACAAGCACTGCTGGAGAGTCCTAACCTCAGCAATGCCGAGGTAACAATATATGATTCGCGTAGATTGCATCTCCACTTTGACGGAGGTTTGCGTCAAGGGCATTTCCACTTCCCCCAGAGTCTCGTTTTCAGGGTCGTGGGTGATGACTTCATGGTCAGGAGACCGTGGCTTCTCGTGACAGTCTTCATATCCAATGGCATACAGACCAGGGCTTTTAGGAATGCCACCAGGTAATAAATACTGGACAATATTCCCACCTGTTGGCTTGGAATGAGCAATAGGGATCCAGTCAATATCCATGTGAAGCTCCAGGCACCGGGCCTCGCTAATAGTGATCTCAAGGAATTTATAGTAAACGTTCTTCCAGTTCATTTTCTGTACCCTGGTCATGATTATTCTGCCCTCTGGCTTCTCCGAGTTGAAATATTCCCGGAGACGTTTGCCAAGGGGAACTTGGGAACTGATTTCAGCGTAGTGGTATCGAATATCCTCTTTCCACCGCGTGTTATAGCCAATGCCAAAGATGGCGAGTTTGTTAGAAAGATGGAGCCTAGAGAAGTCTGTCCAGCTCTGAAACTGTTCCCACTTTAACTGGACGGATTCCAAGATCTGTACAATATTCTGCATTGTATCACGCTTCCTTTAAGAAAAAAAGAAAATAGAAATTATGAATTTTGAAGCAAATAGTTTACAAGAGAAGAGCAGGCATAAATCAGATACTAAGCCGCAGAAGGAGCAAAAGACGTTACAAAGATGGAGAGAAGCTGGGAGATATTAGTAAATGATGTTTTGAACCTTTCTTGCATTAACAAATCAACGAAGTGTGGCTCAATGGTTTGAGAATTGGACAACAAACAAAGGTTTAAATCCCTGCTTGGCCATGGAAAGCCACTGGGTGACAATAGGCAAGGTATATTCCTTCAGTCTTAGGAGGAAGCAAGGAAAATGTGATAAGTAGAAACTGACTTATCCAACATAAACAGGCCAACAGAATGTTGGATAAGCAAAAATGTTGGATAATAAGGAGGGACATGAGAGAAGCCTCCCACAAGGATGATAAAAACATCAAAATCATCCTAGCGTCCCCTGGGTAACTCCCTTGCAGACGGCCAATTATCTCACACCAGAAGCAACTTGCAGTTTCTTAACTCGCTCCTGACACGACAAAAAACAAAACAAAACCAAAACAAAAAAAAAATCATGTTTTACAACAAATTGACAGTAAAAGCAGTTCAATACACGGTAATGTTATGTAGTAATTACTATATTTACGAATTTAGCACAAAACACTGCAATGTATTGAAACAGCTGTGGATGTGGGGAGGAGGCAGACTGCATTGGATAATACAAAACGTTGGATGAGCGAAGGTTGGATAAGCGAGCTTCTACTGTATGAACAATTCTTGTCAAGAAAAAAACCCATAAAATCAGTATTGGAAAGAATCTGGGAAAAGGGAAACATAGGGTTAATGTCCAGATTATACAAATACATATTAAGTTACAACATGGAGGATAACAGAGTCAAGACAGTAATGTTATCCTAGGCCAAGGACCTAAGTAGACCAATAGAATTGGAAAACGGAATATTGATGGAACAAAAGGTTCAAATTTCCACTATCTGGATCAATTAGGGAGAATCTGTATTAAATGTTTTGTAGATGTTCTATCACCACAGCATTGGTGAAAACAGATAAATCACAACAAGGTAGTGGTATAGGAAACAGAAAGGGATATTCTTCTACATGTGGTGGACCTGTGAGACCATACAGGCATTTTGGGATAAGGTAACTAAGGAGACAAACAAATTGCTACATAGTAAGATTTTTAAAAGCCCAGGGTTGTGTCTAAAAAGGACAAAAGGACAAAGTAATATACCAATATAGCTTTGTTGCTGCACAATTAAACATAGTCAGAGACTGGAAAGGAGAAAAAAGTTTAACTAAAAAGGATTGGAAGGAAAGAATGCAGGAATATATGTTAATGGCCAAATTAACTAAATATCAGGAGGAACAAAAGTGGAAGTTGGCCATTACATATCTGAGTGGAGAGTCAGTGACATAAAGGAGTACTTTTAGGAATTTAGGATGACTAGGATAGATAAATTGGTTTAAAGACTTCATAGTGCTTTAGTGGTGAAAGTCATGGTGAAGAGTGCATGGGTGTGGGGAAGAGGTTATATTTTGTCTGGGATAGGGGCGTTGGGAATATGTATGACCTGTAATACGTCGTGTTGTTGTTTGAATGTTATGGTGAACTTCTATATTAAATCACAAAAAAGAAAGACCTGATGAGGTGAGAAAGAAGTTCTCTAAGATTGGCAAAGAAACAGATTTGCAACACAGCCAACCAGACTGTGAATAGCACATGTAACAGAGTGTGAGGGTCTTGCTTTCTTAGAGGTTTCAATTTTGATTAAATGCAGTGCGATGAACACTGTGACTACTGTTAGTATGATCAGATTCTGCCCCATCCCCCTTCCCCCAAAATCATATGCTGTAAGTTGGGGACCCCTCCCCTACCACCAACTGCTGCTCTGGGTCAGAGTGAAGAGAGAGGGGGCCGGGAGACAGTCCCATCTTGTCTCCTGTGCTATGCTAAAAGTATAATACAACATAATGTAATATAATATATTGTATATACATACAATATTTATGATATTATAATGTAATACAATATAATACTATTACTAATAATATATTATAATAATATATTTATATTACAAGTAATATTACAAGTAGCATTACCATATAATGGTATAGTACAATATTTATTTTTTATTTATTTACTGTATTTGTATACCGCCTTTCTCAGCCTTAATCAGCGACTCAAGGCGGTTTCCAACAAATCAGTACACATAAAACATAATATAAATTAAGACATTAAACAGTATAATACACCGCAAGAGCAATAAAAACAATATCATTAGCGTCTCCTTATTATCAAGCTTTGTCCAGTTCCACTGTCAAGTCATTCGATTTCCTATATTAGCTACTCTGCATTTGTGAACGCTTGCTCGAACAGCCATGTTTTTACTTGCCTACAAAACGTTAAGAGTGAGGGAGCAGATCTGATCTCCCTAGGCAGGGCGTTCCATAGCCAAGGGACCACCACTGAGCAGGCTCTGTCTCTCGTCCCCACCAAACGTACTTCTGACGAAGGGACCGAGAGCAGGGCCTCCCCAGACGATCTTAAAGTTATTGATGGTTTGTAAGGGGAGATACGTTCAGACAGGTAAGTTGAGCCAGAACCAAATATAGTAATATTTAATACTGACATTGTGCTATGCTAATAATTTAATATATTGTGTGTGTGTATGTGTGTGTGTATCTATATCTATATCTTGTGAGCCGCTCTGAGTCCCCTTTGGGGTGAGAAGGGCGGCATATAAATGCCGCAAATAAATAAATAAATAAATAAATAAGTTCGAGTCACAGACAGGGAACACTTAAGCTACTTACTGGGATTCTTCGGAAGATTCTTGCTTTATCTTCACTGGTTTTTTCATAGTAGGGATCTCATCTAAAAAGTAAGATCATGAATAACTTAAAATGCAATGACAACTTGTCTATAACATTGTCAGAAATTGTCACGAATAGTGTCAAGCAACATATGTTGGCCTTTCACATTTGCTGGAGCGAGGGGTGCAAGACCTCTGTGAAAGCAAAAAAAAACACACCTCCCCAAATATTTTACATGGTTGCCGCCTCTTTGAACCCAGAACCTTCTGCTGGGTGTGCTCTCCCTTGCAAGGGGGGGGGGGGGCTTTGACCACAGAACTCCTTTCTCTTCTTCTTTGGCCAGGCAGCAGCACTGTACAAAAGGGACTAGATAAGTGGTTTATAAGTGCCGGTTTATCAGCTGGTAGGATTTCTGGGAGTTGAAGACCAAGACATCTGGGGACCCACAGGTTGAGAATCACGGAACTAAACTATAGCATCCTCTCTCCTGGCTCTCCTACTGTTCTTATTTATTTATTTATTTATTTATTTACAGCATTTATATACCGCTTTTCTCACCTCTAGGGTGACTCTTGACTGTTAAGGGCTGTGGAGGTTGCTACTGCTTCACCAAGGCCTCTTCTTCACGAGGAGGTGCCCAAATACAGCCCTGATTCAGACCCTTCTCCTAAATGCAAGTAGCATCTCTGGAAGGAAGAGTCACCATAAAGGAAGTAGCAGGGGACCAGGGCTCCACTGTTTCCTCCTTCTTGTCCCACAGTTGATCCTTAGGTCTCTTCCTGCTGCTGCACGGGGAATTGACAGTGCTTCCTGGAGCTAATGCATCACCTTGAACATCCCAACTAGTGCTTGGATTATACAGAGACACATGAGACACATGTCGTGTGTAGCAGGAAGAGGAAGAGGTTCATCATGCTTCCACCTCAGCTACCACACTGGTTCCTGGCTTGTGAGGGCCTGTTCCTTCTCCTGCTGCTGCTGCTGCACATTGTGTCTGTCTGCGCCTCATAAAATCACAGAGTAGGAAGAGACCTCGTGGGCCATCCAGTCCAATCCCCTGCCAAGCAGCAGGAAAATCGCATTCAAAGCACCCCTGACAGATGGCCATCCAGCCTCTGCTTAAAAGCATTCAAAGAAGGCACCTCCACCACAATCCAGGGCAAGGAGTTCCACTGCTGAATAGCTCTCTCAGTTAGGAAGTTCTTCCTAATGTTCAGGTGGAATCTCAGTCAGTGCATCATTGATATTGCCTGGGGAAGCAGAGCGCTGCTACTTAGGAGAAGGAAGAAAATGAGGTTGAGGCATTGGTGGAGAAAGAAAGAGGCATGGCTGAAGATCAGGGCCCAGTGGTTTATGGTAGGTAGGTAGGTAGGTAGGTAGTCCCCTGACATTAAGTCCAGTCATGTCTGACTCTGAGGTGTGGTGCTCATCTCCATTTCTAAGCCAGCGTTGTCCGTAGACACCTCCAAGATCATGTGGCCGGCATGACTACATGGAGCGCCCTTCCCGCCGGAGCGGTACCTATTGATCTACTCACATTTGCATGTTTTCGAACTGCTAGGTTGGCAGAAGTTAGGGCTGACAGCGGAAGCTCACGCCGCTCCCTGGAATTGAACCTGTGACCTTTCGATCAACAAGCTCAGCAGCTCAGTGCTTTAACCCACTGCACCACTGGGGGCTCCCCGTGATTTATGAGTTTTTTTTAAAAAAATATTATTATTACTAATATTATTTGAAACACAACAAGATGGGTCCACAACAGACACTTTGCTGGCTGTTGTATTGGATAACACATCGGACACTTCCCAAGTGTCTACGACTGTGTGATGTATCGATGAATAATCCATGCAGATCCCAGTAAGGTGGCCTTCTGCAGCTGAGAGATGGTAATTTTGTCAATGCCAATGGTGTTTAAGTGCAGACTTAGGTCTTTAGGCATTATTATTATTATTATTATTATTATTATTATTATTATTATATTTATACCCCGCTTTATCTCCCCCAAAGAGGACTCAAAGCTGAAACAAATAATCCAATTCATGAAATAAAAAACTTGCAAATGTGGAGGGTCAACAATACATCTAAATGCTGCTGTAATGAAAACTCTAGTTCTTCAGCATTTTATTATAAACAATTCAGAGGAATTGAATCTGGCACCTCTCATTAGTATTATTCATCCTATATTTAATTCCATTTATGAGTAACAACTGTTTTTGTATTTGGTTTGAATTTCCCATGTGTTGAATCCCATGACACTATAATACGTATCTATTATTGTGACAACAAGGAATAAGATTGTGAGAGGAACTCATAGGGAAGAGGGAGCAAGCTTGTTTTCTGCTGCCCTGGAGATTAGGATGCGGAACAATGGCTTCGAAGTACAAGAAAGGAGATTCCATCTGAACATTAGGAAGAACTTTCTGACTGTGAGAGCTGTTCAGCAGTGGAACTCTCTGCCCCGGAGTGTAGTGGAGGCTCCTTCTTTGGAGGCTTTTAAACAGAGGCTGGGTGGCCATCTGTCGGGGGTGCTTTGAATACAATTTTCCTGCTTCTTGGCAGAATGGGCTTGGACTGGATGGCCCATGAGGTCTCTTCCAATTCTACAATCCTATGATTTTATGATCCAGTCTGCAGCAAAGTTCTGAATACTGTACTCAAATTCAAGATCTGAAACTTATCATATAACGCGATAACCATGCATTACACATATAACGCGATAACCATGCATTACACAAAAATAGTTAATCCTTCAGAATATCTGGAATTCTAGGAGTAGGAATAAAACTATTAAAATTTTTAAGTTGAAGATTGTTTCACAAAAAGCTCTCTGCATTATGTAAACCCAAATATCTCTGAAATGCTCCGGACAGCATGTAGGTACATTGGACAGTGGCAAGATAGAGTTCAGGCAATATGCATCCAGATGCTGTGCGAGTCCCACAATTCTCACCCAAACTACAGCATTCTGCACTTTTTCATTGCCTAATTTGACAAGACACCTGTTACCGTAACGGTAACATGTGGAGAGCAGAACACAGATATTCTATTTGCATATCAGCATGCTATACCAGTCAGCAGAAACAGGAATAGCAGCTGCATTATGTCATTAGCAATGAATTAAACACACACACACAACCCCAGCAAAGACAAATAAAATGTCAGAGTATGGGCAAGGTTTAGCATTTCTTACCCACTTCTTGGTCTCCTGACTGGTAGCAATGAAGCTCCTGACTATGGTTCCCCCATTCATCCTGTGAGTACTCCTCCATTGTACTGCCATCTGACTCAAGCTCTTGGTATAGGCCACTACTGTTGATAAGCACTGGTTGGCAAGGTTGAGAATCCCATCCTCCTTGACCAAACACTTGCTCCAACTGTTCAAATGTGTAACTGCTTTTCCTTTTCCCAACACCATGTTCCTTCACTCGACTGTAACACCTGCGAAGGGTCTAAAACAGAAAATGCTTTTGTTACTGTCATCATTCGCCATGATTTACACAACTTTCATTCACATCTAGCTGAGCAAAAGTCTGCCACACATTGGCTTGCTTTAACCAAAACAGAATGCTAACAAGCCAGGCTGAACTTCCAGCTATTTAATGCCCTAACGTACAGCACTGTTATGTGTACATTTGCCACAACAGGACAACGCATCTACAGGATCATTAGAGACATCAATTTTATTTGTTCATCTCTATGGCCAAGGGCTTTCCCTTCTCAATATCACTTGTGACAGTATTTAGAGCTAAGTCCTAGCCAGAGACCAACAAGCCCATGAGATGTACACCTTTACAAAAGGAGGAGAAAGAAGAGTTACTAGTATGCTCACAGTGTGAAGAAGGCAATTAAGAGAAAGAAGAGACAGAAAGAGATATAAAAACAAGGAGTCACCAAAAGCAGACAGCAGGATCATCCCTTACGCCAAAAAAGAAAACATTGAAAAGTAAAATGTTGGCCTAAACTCTTTAGCTAGTAAAATATATTACTTACATATTTTGCATCCTTACTAACTCACTCTGTCTCTTGGGAAGCTGCTGAAATTTAAAAGAGGTGAAATCAATAATGCTCTGAATTCCCATCTCAAATATCAAACATACAATACTAAGATGGTCAGGTCTAATTATATCAAACATTAAACCCAATGGGCAGGCCAAGATTCTGAAGCATATACACCAAGTTTCAAACAATTTAAAGGCTTTCATGGCCGGACTCAATGGGTTGCTGTGAGTTTTCCGGACTGTCTGGCCATGTTCCAGAAGCATTCTCTCCTGACGTTTTGACCACATCTATGGCAGGCATCCTCAGAAGTTGTGAGGTCTATTGGAAACTAGGCAAGTGGGGTTTATATATCTGTGGAATGTCCAGGGTGGGAGAAAAAACTCTTGTCTGCTTGAGGCAAGTGTGAACAGGGCCATACAGCCCGGAAAGCTCACAGCATCCCAGTTGCACACAATTCTTTTTTCACTTTTATTCTTACTCTGATTGTTCACTTTGCCCTATATTTGTAAAACTTTGGAAAATTGTCCTGAGCCTCTCCTTCCCAGTTTCTACCTAACTCTTGGATCTATCTATCTATCTATCTATCTATCTATCTATCTATCTATCTATCTATCTATCTATCTATCTACAGAGACACTCGCTGGAACACCTCAGCAAACGAGAGTTCAAAAGTGGCAGGCTCAAACCCAGCACCTCAATCCGTGGGTGATACCAGATGAGAGACTCCCCCCTGGGCACACAGAAGACTGGACGACTTGGAAGGCGCTGAACAGACTGTGCTCTGGCACCACGAGATGCTTAGCCAATCTTAAGAAATAGGGCTACAAAGTGGAATCCACGACATCCGAGTGTGGAGAAGAGCAAACCACTGACCACCTGCTGCAATGCAACCTGAGCCCTGCCACATGCATGATGGAGGACCTTCTTGCAGCAACACCAGAGGCACTCCAAGCAGCCAGATACTGGTCAAAGGACATTTAATCAGCTACCAAGTTTGCAAAATTTGTGGGTTTTTTTATCTGTTTGTTTGTTTTGTTCTGTTAGAAATGTAATACAATGGTTGCGGATGAAACGATAAATAAATAACTCTTACATGACAAATTACTCTTTTAATTTACTTTCTTTTAAAGAATGAGCCACTGACTAAAACTGGACAACCATAGCATCAAAAAACAATGTAATTAGTATTTTATCAAGAATATGTTTCGTTTTTCAGAACAGAAAATATATTGGGGTTTTTTGGAAAGAAAATACACAACATAGTGTTTTTGTTTTCAGTTAAACAAAGTTTAAAATTTGGTTTTCAGGGTGCCAAAAGGTACTACTTCTTTAGCAACCACTTTAGCAGGTTAGAACTGTTTTCTTATGAAGATTATTTTGGCTAGTTTCCCTAACTGCTCCACTGACTCTACTATTGTTCCACCATTAACCATGCATTACACAAAAATAGTTAATCCTTCGGAATATCTGGAATTCTAGGAGTAGGAATAAAACTATTAAAATTGGTTGATTTCATGAGGCTATTTGAAAATATGGAGATAGCAGAGAAAGGGGGACATTTGTAAAATGTAAAACACACTGTGCTCCTCTTAAAATAAAACAAGGGATCTTGGAATATACTGGAACAGTGGCACAAAAAACTAGCAGTGTAGGTAACACTTAAGAACACAACCATTTATTTTATTTATTTATAATTCAAACTTATATGCCGCCACTCCCTGGGGCTCGGAGCGGCTTACAAGAACAGGCTAAAATCTAACACAATTTAAAAACAATTTAAAAACATATAAGACATCATGGGAGAGCAAGACTGAATTCTCCAGAAGTCTTATGACGTGACCCTGGCTGAGACAGTTTTGCACAAGACTGTTGAAAGATCTGAGTAACTCAGAGAAATGCCAAGATAATGTTCGCTACAACTCCCAAACCAAGGATCCATGCTTATGTGTTGGCACAGGAACGTGGCACTGGATGGGTACTTCTCACATGGCAAATCTGGCCCAGAAGCTGTTATCTACTAATAACTGTCCCAGGAATTTGTTTTAAGATTATTCTATCAAGATTACAAATTTACTCAACTAATGACATCCAGCTGCTTTATTGTAAGTGTTATGAAATAGTGTTTTCCTAACCCAAACCATACAATCTATTTTTGGAGAAGATCAATTTCTTCACACAGCCTCTACTTCCTATTTCTAGTCTTAGTCCCATTGGGTGGTCAACAGAACTAAATCCACCAAAATCCAGATACTTCTGCTGGGCTGTGAATTGATTATCTAACTAAGCAGCAGAATACAATAGCATATTCATCAAATATAATAAATACATTAAAACAAACAAATTAACCAAGAAATCTTAATATGCTCTGATGAGGTCTTTTGGGAGGCCTCATTCTGTCTCAAGCACTTAGGGACTCAATTTAGCATTTCAAAGTATTTTCCGGCAGCCTGTTTCAAAACTAATGCAGTAATTTGACTATAAATTTGACTCAGACTCAATGGCTCCAAAAGATTTTCCCAACGAACCTGCCCAGAGCCAAATCAGCAGAGGGAGAAAACTCCATAAAGTGATGTCAGAGCTTCATTCAGGAGAAGTCTATGATCCATATTGTCAATGGATAGAACTAAAACATGCAGTCAAGAGTTGAACATTGTTCTTATTCTGTAAAGCAATGGCTTCACAGAATAAGCATGGGATGCTATGGTGAATGAGTTAATGTGATGGAGTCATTAAAGCAGTGGTTCCCAACCTGTGGTCTGTGTGGATGGGCCCCAAGATGCTCCTATACTGCTTTGCATACTGATATTCCACTCAAACACAGTTATGTTTTTTATTTCAAATACACACTTGTTTTAACCCCAGTCTTAAAAATAGATCCCTATTATACTTGGAAGAAGTAAAGCAATTGTTTTCGGATAGACATTCACTTCTAAAATGTCATATGGCCATGGATTCCTGAGACAACTTTGGCCAGTAATGATCCTGACCCATGATTGCTATAACTTGCCGAACACTTAAGCTGAACACTGGAAAAAAAAAAGCATGCTCCTCGCAAGCCAGAATTACCCAAGAGCCCTTCCACACAGCCCCATATCTGAGAATATCAAGGCAGAAAATCCCACAGTATCTGCTTTGAACTGGATTATTTGAGTCCACACATAGATAATGTGGGATGTTATCCCTTGATATTCTGGGATATTTTGTTGTTCATTTGTTCAGTCACTTCTGACTCTTCGTGACCTCATGGACCAGCCCACGCCAGAGCTCCCTGTTGGCCGTCACTACCCACAACTCCTTCAAGGTCAAGCCAGTCACTTCAAGGATGCCATCCATCAATCTTGCCCTTGGTTGGCCACCTCTTCCTTTTTCCTTCCATTTTCCCCAGCATACTTGTCTTCTCTAAGCTTTCCTGTCTTCTCATTATGTGGCCAAAATGCTTTATCTTTGCCTCTAATATCCTACCCTTCAATGAGCAGTCGAGCTTTATTTCCTGAAGTATGGACTGGTTGAATCTTCTGGCGTTCCAAGGCACTCTCAGAACTTTCCTCCAACACCACAGTTCCAAAGCATCTCTCTTCCTTCGCTCAGCCTTCCCTATGGTCCAGTTCTCACCTCCATAGGTGACTATGGGGAATACCATTGCTTTAACTATGCGGATCTTCGATGCTTATGTGATGTCTCTACTCTTTACTATTTTGTCGAGATTGGACATTGCTCTCCTCCCAAGAAGTAAGTGTCTTCTGATTTCCTGGCTGCAGTCTACGTCTGCAGTAATCTTTGCACCTAGAAATACAAAGTCTGTCACTGCCTCCATGTTTTTCCCCTCTATTTGCCAGTTGTCAATCAGTCTGGTTGCCATAATTTTGGGGTTTTTTATGTTTAACTGCAACCCAGCTTTTGCACTTTCTGGGATATAGGGCTGTGATAATGTGGGATTTTCTCCCTTGATATTCTGGATTATAAGGCTGAGTGGAAGGGCCTCAACTGAATAGAAGCAGACTCCAAAGAGGTGTTAATGGCTTGAAGTAGTTGCCAACGTTATGAAATTACTGGTAATTTCATAACGTTTTGCTCCATTAGAGCTGGTTCAGTCAAAGTTTCTGAGATCGGCCTTGCAGGTACCTAAATGTGTTTCTAATGCCACCCTGTAACTAGAGAAGGGCTTTATGAGAGTGGAGGCCAGGGTGTGGGTGGCCATACTCAACTTCTGGCTCAGACTATCCCGTGCACCCTTTGGTCTTGCCCCACTAACCATGGAGGATGACTTCCAATCCACATGGAAGCAGGCGATAGCATCCAAAATCTCCTCATTGGGACTTTCTCCAGGTCTACTATTCGCTATGGATTACAATCAATCCAAAGCACTTATTAAACAACGTATCACAGACTCAGAGCGCCAACTAGATCTGGCCTCAGTTCCAACCTTCCTTATCAATGAAGACAGCAGAAATCTTGCCTCCCCTATGGCATATTTAACAAACTTAGAGGTTCCTATTCATCAAAGGGCTTTCACCCTAGCTCGATGCCACGCTCTCCCATCAGCTGTACTTGAAGGCCACTACCGGAAGATCCCTTTCCCAGAGAGACTCTGCCCCTGTGACTCGGGTCATGTAGAAACAATAGAACATGTGCTCCTCCAGTGCCCGTTCTACAGGGATATCCGTGCCAGGCTTATCTTACCTCTGACATACAAGCACCCAGGCCATTCAGGACAATTTTAAACCTCCCTGCTACTTGCAGATACTAATTCAGCTACAACCTACCATGTTGCAAAGTTCTGTGCAGCAGCATACAAAATCCGTCAGGGGACGACTAGTCGCAAAAGTTAACTGTGTGTCCTGTAATCATCTTCCCCGAATCTACAATTTGGTGATGGATCTGTGCATTGTATGTTTTTACCCTGTTTCCCCCTCTGCTCCCTCACCCACATTGTGCTTCAGTAGTTATATTAACTACTATAAAAAACCAAGGTTATGGCAACAAGAATGATTGACAACTGGAAAATAGAGGGAGAAAATGTGGAGGCCGTGACAGACTTTCTATTTCTAGGTGCAAAGATTACTGCAGATGCAGACTGTGGCCAGGAAATCAGAAGACGCTTACTTCTTGGGAGGAGAGCAATGTCCAGTCTTGATAAAATAGTAAAGAGTAGAGACATC